>VYXF01001752.1:0-25080 GCA_013397295.1 Polioptila caerulea
GGGAAGGGAAGGGAAGGGTTAGAACTGAGCCAATCCAAAAATCTCTTTCCCCAGCTCCCCGACAGCCTCTGGAAAAGCAGAAACATTGTATTAAGGGAGATCCCAAGGATCAGAGCTTGTCTTGGCATGTGGGGAGGAAGGTGACTCTCCTGCTGAAGTGGTGAGGGGATGGAGCAAATCCTGAGCCTGAAACACTCAAGCCTGGAGAGACTCAAGTCAGCTGCTTGTAAAGCAGCCCAACAGATCCCACACACCAGTTTATTCTTTCCTGGTGAATTTTAGGATTTAAAGCATAAAGTATGAGGCGAACGAGCTGTACAGCACCAGCAGGTACGTGCACCCATTTGCATTCCTCCTTGCTCCAGAGGCACCAGGTGCAGCATCCACACCTGTATAATCCCATGGGGGTTGCAGTGAGCTTTATGGTCCCTTCCAACCCAAACCACTCTGGGATTCTATGGCAGAACAGACTTCCTGGTGCCCTGCTGTTTTCCTGAATGTTTTGAATGTCCCAAGTATTTGTTTTGCGTTGAGTAAAACGACTTGGTTATAATCCCTTAAAGCACCCACCACACAATTCTGGATTTACATGGAAAATTCCCTGCTCCCAGCATTTAGACAGCTCCCATTCTCCTTAGAAAAGCTTGGGAGGATCCATCCCACTCCCACTATGTTCTGGGTTGCTTCCCACCCTCTTCCCAAGAGATTTTTAACTGTTTGCTCAATATTTGCAGCCCGGAGTTGGCATGGAGAACATGATCCCCAAGGAGGAGAGCCATCAGGCACTTGTCATGGATGGAGGGTGAGGAAGGACAGAGCGAGTCACCGAGGGGAATCACCTCCTGCAGCAAGGTGTGTTACCTGCAAGACACTCCCAAGGTGCCCCCTCATGCAGTGCACTCATGGGGCACCTCAGTAATGCTGCCAGTGATCTGGGGGGAAATTAAAGAGGCACAAGAAACACTTCAGGAACTGCAGTATGGATTCCAGTAGGAAAAAAAATATAGTATTAGGAAAACCATGGAAGAAATTGCTGGGTATAAGTCAACATATAGAGGTGAGCTCTGTGAGCACACCTCCATTTCCACAGGTACAAGTGGTTTGGTTTTAAACCCCTTCCCATTTCCATTTGTTGACAAAGAGACTGGGAACCAGACATTCCTTTGCAGTGGCTGTTGGGAGGGATTTCAGTGACCAAGCACTCACATCCTTGTGTTTGACTCAGTGCTTTATTGGCAAGCACTGGCAGCACCTTGTAATTAGCAGGCGTGGTTGCTGGAGGTAAGGATGTCACAGTGTCCTGCTTACACTTCCAGGGCTCCCAGGGAATGAGGCAGAGCAGGTAATCAATGTAAGGTGACAGTGAATCAAAAGCCAGGTGGGCCAGCAGGATTTCCCAAATCCCATTCTGGTGACAAACCCACCCAAAACGCAGCCAAAAACCTTGGCACAGCCTCACCAGGCACGTGCTCAGACATGGGACTGCAGAGGGGCTGGGCAGGGGCTGATGGGAGGCACTGCGGAATTCCTGAGCTATGGCTCAGTCATGTTCCTTCTGCTGACCATTCCTGGAACTATTCTGAGGCAGGAAATTGCATGAAGGAACACTCACCTCTCTGCGTCCCACTCTTGCTCTTAATGCAGCCGCTGCATCCACGTGACTGCTCACAAAACCTTCAGCTGTTATTTTTGAACTCCAGGCCTCTACTTTTAAAGGCCCACAAAAGATAACCAAGGAAAACACCAGCTTGGAGTGTACATTTACTGCACAGGGCCTGACCCTCTCTTGGCTGTATAAAGGCTGCACATTCCAGGGTGCCAGTGCCCCAGTTCATGGAATCCCAGAATGGTGTGGGATGGAGAGACCTTACAGCTCATCCCATTCCACCCCTGCCATGGGCAGGGACACCTTCCACTATCCCAGGCTGCTCCAAGCCCTGTCCAGCCTGGCCTTGGACACTTCCAGGGATCCAGGGCAGCCACAGCCTGCCCTTGTTAACCTTCAGGACATCAGGCCAATTCAGACTGGACAATCCCAAGCATGAACACAACTGTGTTATTAATCATGATTTTTATACATTAACAAAATAAAACCATCTTCATCAAGCAGAACAGACAAGGCCCAAGTACTCAAAACAGTGTTGAACCAGAGCATTCAATGCTTAAATCACCTCCCAGCAGAAGAAATCACAGCAGCCCTTCAGCCAATGCATGATGAGGCTGTAGCAGCCCACACATCAAAACTTCCCTTTTCCCACCCCGAGAGCTGAATTCAAAATGCACTTTTGCATGGTAATTAATGACCTCACTTAGCTCTAACAGTGACACCAGCATCACGTGCAGAGCTCTGAACATGTGAGGAGGAAACCACTGCCCAGTTTGCCAGTCACTGAATCATACCCATTGTGTTTGTGTCTCTCTCACCTGGCACCAGCACCAGCTCTGGTTGGCAGGGATTTAAAATGGCCAGAACTTCAGTGGAAAAGTGGAAGTTTGTATGGATCTGAAAAAGGAACTGCTCCTCCATGAGAGGACCTTAGGGTTAGTCACTATGCCCCAAGTTTCAGAGGAATATCCTCTAAGCCTCCCTTCTAAAGCCTGTTCACTGTGTGACACTAAGAGAACGGGACTTCAAAAAAGCTATTTCTAACTAAAACTCTCATGAGCTTTCCAGGCCTTTAAATGCCCTGGAAATGTAATTTCTTGGGCAGCCAATTAAAAAATTACATTCCAGCTCCAGAAAAACAAAACCTTCTGCTAAGTGGGCTGGAAATGAGGTATTTAGGTAGGAGACAAGGAGTGTCCCATTCACTTTCCCAGCAGACAGTGCCATGGCCAAGTGCTACATTTTATGTTTACTCTGATGCTCTTCCAACTCCTCCACAAAGGACCCAACAGCCCATCCCCAAAGAAAGGGAATACAGGAATTTCTCAAATCTGTTCTCAGGCCCTCCCAACTGGAATCATTTTACCCACAGACTTCTTTCTACTCATTATGTTCAAAGGCGCAGCATTTGTGTTACAGAAAATCCACTCTCTTTGGGAAAAAAAGGCAGTGAAGGATTTGAGTGCAGAGCTGCCAACCTCAGAAATACAGACAGACCAACCAAGCAACATTATGATAAAGTGTTTATTCTTTTTTTTTTTTTTAAATATCAAATTTTTTTACACATAATTTGTTGATAAACAGTCCCCCGATATTAAAAAAAAAAATCAAAAAAAGAATCAAGTGTGTATTACTTTGGGCAGAACCACATCCCATTGATGACACACCCACTCCTCTCTTCAGCCGCCCGCGAGGCCGTGTGTGTTCAGCCCACAAGAGTCAATGACACGAAACACAACCAGCTTTAGGATTCCTGAGTATTGATTCCCTCAAGTTCCCTAAGTGAGTCTGTAAAACTCTGAAGCATCAGTCAAAGCGTGCCCCAAACCGCTGCGCTTTGGGGCACCGACTAAGCCTCGTCTACACAGTGCAGGAAGAAATCCCTTGAGCGCTTCAGAGGGGAATGATGGACACGAAACCGACCCCGTTTCCCAAGCTGACTTCTGAGAGAGGCAGGCAGAAACACCTCTGGATTTCTCCTCTTTGAATTTCTGTTACAGTTCTGGGGAGCCATTTGGCAGGAACGGTCTGGTGAAGAAACCTCTAGGACCTGCTCCTCCTTTTGTTCGTCAATGGCATAGTTTTACAGAAAACTGAAGTTGAGCATTCAGCAAGTACACTTAAATATTGCTACTTTTGAGAAGAGGAGATGGCAAGGGGGAGAGACAGAAGAGGGGAACACTGAGGATGTACAAGGTTAACAGTCCTGGAGACAAAGTGTCTACATAGAAAGTTAAACATACACAGCAAGGAGGCAGAGATTGTCACGGTAACAGCGTACCTGCAGCAGGTAAACACACCAGGGATGGTCACCAGGAATATTCCCTCCTTTTGTCAGGATTACCCATGCCCAGAAACTTCCAGATGTTGGGATTCCACTAAACATCACCTCTATGTTCACCTGTGGCCTCGTGTACACAAACACGCAGTCACCAAGAGGCCAGGTGAATTCCTTCCGTGTGTTTAAGGAAAAAAGTAAATCTCAGAAGCCAGGAGTGGCTCCAGGGCACACCCAGAAAGAAGCTCTACAGACCCTCATGGGTCCCCAACGGTGCTGGCAGCTTTACAAAGCAGTGTCCAAGCACTGCTTTACTCTCTAGAGCTGCACTTCCATGGTGAGATCCCTTTGTTAAGTGATGTGACAGTGTGACATCAGGACACTGCAGCAGTGGTTAACGAGGAGGGGGAAGAGAAAACAAAGTGCCTGATTTTAGGCTGGAATACCTGGCTCCTTGGAAACCTGAACAGCTGTTGGTGGCACCTTGATCCCCTGCTGCAGCCAGTAAGCCACAGCACTCTGCCATCCCTGCCTTCCCATAAGCACTCCCACTCCGTGGGCCAGGTCAGCACAGGGACCAGCCCAGGGACCAGCACAGGGACCAGCGCAGGGACTGCCAGACGCTGAACAGAGGATGTGCGTGTGCATGCAGCAGAGAGGACACACACTGCAACAAAGACAGATTTTAGACAGCGTTCGCTAAACACATTCTATTACATTTTATTTTAGCCTTAAATACTCACCACTGCCCCAATTTTATACTATATCTTGCTCCTAAAAAAATTATTCACTAATTTAGCAGCACGTAGCCATTCACTCAAAGCAAGGCTTGGAAATGAAGAGATTTAAATCACCAGGCTTGGACCTACTTGATAAAAGAGTTTTAGAAATATATATCAGCTGGGGGTCAGGCTTTGTTTCTAGCAGTTTGGAGAGAGTTACCCACGGAATTCTAGCACTATGGATAAATGCTTCCATACAGCTTTGGCAGAAGGGCAGGATTCAAAACTTATATTTGACAAGGAATAAAAGTGAGCATTGAAGCAGATTGGCTGATGCTCTAAAGCTTTTACAGCATAAATTCTGTATGCTCAGCCTAAGTCAGCGTGGTCGTGAGAGCAGAGCAGCAGCACTTGGGCCAGCTGAGCAACAGAGACAGTGATACAGGGGGCCAACACTGAGTAGGCAACACCTGGTGCTCCGAGCAGCTGGCAGGAGATCCACCCGCAGGCAAAGGGCGCAGGTTCAGCTCTCCACATCCAAGAGAGCCAACCTGCCCCTGGCTCCCGTGTTACTTTGCTCCCAGGCCACCTCACCAAGCCCTGCAGCGCGAATCAGGAGCAGACTCTGGATCTGGATGCCTCGCTGCTGCTGCTTCTGAGGGTGCACCAGATGCAGAAAGGAATGGCTCTGATAGATCCTATTTCCTAAGGCTTCTAGAGAGACCTGCTGATGCTGTACTCCCCTACCAGCTCAAGCGCTGCCCTTCACAGAGGGGCTTCCACTGATTTGAGGTGCTCATTGCAAGGAGAATATTAAACCACACCTTCAGCAGGGCTAACCTTATCACCTGTCTGGTGAAGATGAGAAAGCTGCAGTTTGGCCTCAGTAACTCATTTTGAGCAGAGCCTCAAGTGAATCACTGGATGCTGCTCCAGACAGCCAAGCACTGCTTCCCACATGGAGCAGAGCCTGCTGCTGGCATCACAAGCAGAGGGATGTAAGCCAAACCTGCCTGGGAGCTCCAGGTCTGGATGGTACTGTCCCAGCTCATTATCTCCATTTGCTAGTGGAATGCCTTAAAGCCCTTTATTACTCCAGAGGATCTCCTGGCTGCCCAAGTGTCTGAGGCAAATCTGACACCAGTACTCAATGACAGCACAAACTCCTGTGAGATAACAGATGAAACCAAATCTGCGTTGTTTTTAAATGCCACCAGCATAAAAACAGCCCAGCACACACACAGGAGACCTGCTCAAGCAACATGGAACACAAACACCAGGACACAGGCCTGACACAACCACAACACCACATGGGAGCCATGAACAAAAACGTGTCTGGTGCCGCTGAGCCATCGCTCCAGGCTTAGCTCAACGTGTCAAGTTCAAGACGAACACCTAACACAAAGCCACTTCTGAGATTTGCAAGTGGGACTAAATCAAAGCTCTTACTTAAAATTTGGTTTCAGCCAAATGCTTTCCTTCCCCTTCCCTGGCCCTGACAGAGTTTTGGGGCTTTGCAGAGCATCACAAAGGAGTTCTTCCCCCTCAAAAAAGCATCTGGAAAGGGCTTCCTACAGCACAGCCTCGGTGAGGCCTCAGCCCTCACCAGAGACATCCCAGAAGGCCACGATGGTTGTAACGCAGGAGCCACATCAGTGCATTTGTTCTGTGAACCCTGCTGGGGAGGTGTGAGGTCAGCACCCCCAGCCACGAGGCAGATCAACCCCACACATCCAGACACAGAGCAACGCAGATTCTTCCTTCCTCCCATCACAGATCACAGCCCTGCCTGCAGCCACTGAGATGAAGTTCATTCCTCCCCGGGCACAGGGAGATTTAGAGCCATAACACACAGCTGGTTTGTTAAACAAATCCATCATTAAGGTTTAGCCTTAAACTGGTTGAGCTTGTTCTTTTTGCATGAGGAAAAACATGATGTGGGCAAGGCTAGAAAAAAACTTCAATACTCCTTTTCCCTCCCCCCCGTCCCTATAGTTAATACCAGCACATCTCCAAATAAATTAAAACGTATCTTGTGAGTTTTGGTAGCACCAAATTCTATCCCTTCCCTTCTTCTATCCCCATGTTGTAAACTGGAACGCACTGGCCCAAGAGCATCACAGAATATTCTGAGTTGGAAGGGACACACAAAAATCACTGAGTCCAACTCTAAATCAAAGCATAAAAGGGTTTGGCAAAAATAAGCATCAGCCTTCCCCGTGCACACATGAAAACCCACTCTTGCAAAAACCCCTCGCTCCTCTGGCAAAGCCTTACACATCCATGAGCATCTACACACCTTTAGTAGCTGCCAGAATAATTTCAACAGCTGGATGTTGGGTTCCAAGGAGCTGCAACAAATCCAGAGTGCACACTGGACTCGGTGTGCACCTCCCCTCCCGTGCACGTTGGCCCATCCCCATCACAACCTGCTTTGTGCCGGGCAGGGCAGTGAGCGCAGCAGCTGCTGCTTTTTATTCGTAGCACTGGAGGTTATTCTAAAATTGTACATTTAAATAAAACCAGTAGTTTTCATCCAGTATGCATGATTAAAAGCTATCCTGTCCACACAATGCAAGGATGTTTTCTTTCCTTTCAAAGCCCAAATCTAACGAGTGAAACAGAAGAGATGTGTTACTTTGGCTGCAAATAATTAAAAAGATCTGGCTCAACATTCTGCTCGTCCACTGTGGTGTGTAATTGAGATACTCCTGTAGAAGAAAAGACTCCCCAGTCAGCTCCCTCTTCCACAGTTACGTGGGAACCACGATGCTCTTGGCTAGCAAAATGAGAAGAGCAAGATCTGCATTTCCACCTGCTTGTTCCAAGGCCTGGAGAGCTTCCTGTGGGGTAAAACCAGCACCGAGGATCCGGTCGACATCAGCCACAGGGAAAGCAGGGGGTGGAGGAGCCCCTGTGGTCAGTCTGGTGTGGGCAGCTGGGGGGCTCAGCGCTGGCTCCTCACTCCCACCCACCAGCCACAGACCTTCAGGAGCAGCACTGCCCCTTCCCCCAGGCGCTCCTGTGAACAGGCTCTGAGTATCCTGAGGTGCTCCTTCACCCGAAGCAGGCGTGGAGGAAACGGGTGTGCTTTGCTCCGAAGTTGGACTAGGTGGACTCTGAGAACCTCCTGCCAAAACCTCCCTCTGCCCTGGGCTCTGCTGCTGGCCAGGGGTGGCTGCAGAACTCACCACGACCACATCGCTCTCACCTGACCCCTTCTGCCTCTCTAAAGCACCTCCCCCGAGCACAGGCTGCCCAGGACTGAGGGGCTCTCTGCCAGAGCCACAAGGCTGGCTCCCCTCTGCTCCTCCACCCTCAGACCTGGCCTCAGCGAAGGAGCAGCTCTGTTCCTGGCTGGCTGGATCTGAGCCTTCCTGCTCACCTTCAGGAAGTCCCTCCTGCTGCACCGCTGGCTCTCTGGGAACCATTTCCAGCTGTGAGACTTCTTCCGAGGCAAGGATCTTACACTCTCCTTTCCGACTGATAACCAAGAGTTTGTGAAGCTCTTTCAAGGCTGATGCTAGAGGGAAACATGGCTCTTCTGAAGGTCTTCCTGGATCCGTGTCCAGCTGTTGGGTGCTGGAGGGGGAGGAGCTGTCTGCTGCCAAATTAGCCAACTTCGGAATTTCACTGGTGCTTTTAGACTGCAGGACATCACTGGTGGAAGGTGGATCACTCAGGGAGGACGCAGACTTCAGCAATTCCACCTCCATGGAGAAGGCCTCCGAGTTCAGGCTGTTCTCAGCCTGCTGCTTCTGCTGCCTTGCTGAGCTCTGTGCTTCAGCTGCAGCCTGCTCCACTGCATCTATTTCCATGGAGGCTTCCATGTGCACATGGCTACAGGAGGCTGACAGCTGGATGCTCCCTTTCACACAGGAAACACCTGCTCTCTCCAGTGCGTCTCTCATTTCCATGGGAGGATTTTCTGGCTGTTTGGCTTCTGCCACAGCAGGTTTCTCAACCCCACCAACACAGCAAGGAGGTTCTGGGTCAGTTGTCTCACTTTGCTCCTCAGGATGTTCCTTTTCTGGCTCTTTGCACATCTGATGGTCTGTGGGAAGCTCATGTTTTTGCTCCTGCTCTGAAGACAGACAGACATCTTTATCCTGCCTGTGCTTGGCAGCAGTGTCATCCAAATTAACTTTTGTCACTTCCAGAGGATGTTCCTGACCATGATCTTGTCCTTTAGCATTACATTCCTTTAAAATGTCAGCACTAAATGTTTCTTTGAGTGTCTTCTGTGAAAGGCAAGCTGGATTGGAGCAGGTTCCACCTCCGGTGTGCGGAAAGGGGTCATTATTTGCCAAGGAAGAGCTATTGGAATGATGCTGTAATACCAGAGGTTGTTCTTTTTCTGGGGTTGTCTGGCGTTCAGGTGAAGAGTCAGAAGTCTTGACGGCTCTAGGATCAATGGGCTCTGCGAGGCTGGATTCGGGTGAGCAAATTGAAGCAGGGGCAGAGACAGAACGATCAAGTAACTGATTTGTGGGATTACAGATCTTGGAATTTAGTCCTGAAGACCGGACTGGATTTTGAAACCCATCAGAAGCTGGTAATGAGGGCATTTCCAGTGAGGTAGTTTCTTTGTCACTATTCTCTATGGAAGACAGAAGGAAAGGAGCAGTCAGGACACAGCAGAAGCACCGTGGCAGCACAAACTGGAATGGGTGGCTCTAAATACCTGGTCTGTGGCCCACTCCAGCTGCAGTAAACACACACTACATGCATCAAGGCTTCCGACGTTCTGTTTGGATTAGGAAACAAACACACCAAACTCGTGTTAGCATTCAGAGCACACACCATGCATGGTTACAGTCCTGCACAGCTCCCCTCCTGACCAGCCAGCAGGGAGGCTGCAGGAGCTCCTGCATCCCAGACAGATTCCACCTGGCAAATCTGGCACATCGAGGCCAAAGTATGGCTGCCAGAGCACAAGTTAAAGGCTGTTCTGTACTGCCACAGAGCAGTCTGTGGGTGATAGCAGGCACTTGGTAAACTCCACACAGTATATCACGTGTGTCTAGTGCCATACCCGTCTGTTCTCCCCTTGGCTGGAGACAGGAGACACGTTTCAGGGATACTGAGATGGCAACACAGGTCTTGGGTTGTGCTCCCAGCAGTGCCAGCAGACCCAAGAGAAAGTGCCCAAACACCAGCTGGCTGCCAGAGGGAAGTACAGATTGTAGGGGGAAAGAAATCCCCCAAAAGAATTGCTGCCCAAGGCTGGGAAGAGCAAAGCTGGAGAAGCAGCCAGAAGTTAAGCCCAGCTTGCTGCTTCCTTGTCCTCATAGAGAGCAGATGGATTGCAGATCTCTATCAGAAGCACCAAGCACTGGCTGTGGTTATCAGGGGAGATTAAGTGACCTTATCTTGCTGACAGTCTGATCTGGCTGGTGGATCAGCGCCCTTGCACTCATTAAATCACTCACACGACCTTTGCAGGAGTGCCTGTCCTGACACCACAGCCCTGTCTGCCCAGGATCACACACCCAGGCTCTGTGATTTGCTGCCCTTTCCCTTCCCAAACTCAGTGGTCTTAAACACACACCACTGGTTTTGCTGGAGTCTCTTCTTACAGGAGTACTGGGGCACAGCTTGCCATGCCTATGCCTCCAGCCACGATTCCCTTTGAATTCCACTACATGACAGAAACCTGCCTTTCTGTCCTCAGCCTTGTTCCTTTTATTCCCTGTTAACTAAAACCAGTGCAGCACCTGCCGTGACACCACCCCACTGCTCACCTTTCCTAAGGGTGCCAAGAGCTTTGTGACAGAGGCTGTGGATGAAAACCAGAGGGATCCTTTCTGTTCCTATGTGTAATGTTTGCATTCACGCTCTCTGCTCCCAAACCAACCCTTCAGGGAGGAAGCAGAACTGCCTTTTGACCTGCTGGATCCTTAGTATGGGTCTGATCAGACACATCAGGGATTTGCATTTCGGTAGCTGAGTCCCAGCCCCACCAGGGATATTGATCCAGCTAAAACCAGGAACAAACTCTTCCCCACAAAGTGCACCATCAGGGCTGAAATCCTCTCTGTGCCAGGAACAGCCTGAGTCGTTTGTGGTGGCAGTGAGTTGGACTGAGGCTGCCTGGATGGCAAGGTGTGTGTGGGATGAACTGCCTGCCTACACTTCCTCCTCAGCAAAACAGCTCCAGTTTTGCTGCCAGGTTTGCAAATCCTCCACGATCACCGAATTCTCCAGCAGTGGGAAACTGGTACAAGGGAGCATCAAGCCCTCAGAGTTAAAGAAGGACATGGAGGTCCCAGATCTCAGTGAACCCCACCAGGGCTCCACCACCACCTCAGCTGCCTCCCATGGGTGCTGAACCACCAGCAAGGCAGCTGACAGAAACCATGAGGCTCCCTCAAGTGGGCTTCAGGGGGTTAAATAAAGCTCGAGGATAATCCAGGTGCATTTGAAACAAGCACTTTAATAGGCTCCAGGTGCAGGCAGCCATTTGTGTTGTACCATCTCCTGGAAGCCAGCAAAAATTCCTGCTGTTATAAAAGAACACACGTTTTGCGGGGAGCTGAGCTTCTCTGGAGCTGCATCATGTTCTCTTTCTGTCCTTCTTCCGTTTTCTGTTTTTCCCTTTCTTGGTACCACCTAGCAGCAACTCAAGTTTTGGAAGAGAGAAAGAAGGAATGTGCTGACATTTTAGGAAACAGCCACCAAGAGCCTATGGGCCAGAGGCTGGTACTGTGTCTAGAACTGTCAGGGCTGTCACGGCCAATCTGAACAAGAGCCACTTTAGTTCTGTGCCTGGGTGTTCTAGGAGCACTAAGTGAACACACAAAATGGATTTCCTATTCCCATAAATCTTTTACATTCCTCTAGGGCTCAGCATCAACAGAAAGTATCTGAGTGCTGACTAGCCTGAACAAAGCCTTGTGGTCCTTAGAACCATATGTGGTACATAAGCAGCTTGGATTTAAGTCATTTCAGGCACTTTTCTGTATAAAAAACTTGCCTAAAATGCTTTTATTTAAAGATTCATACTTTGGGCTGAGGATTGCTTGTTATTTAGTTCTCTTCCAACAGAGAACTAAATCCAACCAACTGTAATATCTGCAAAGCCTCATCCAAAGTGGAAATATATTCCAAAAGCTAATCCAGGCTCCAGGTTTTAACAGGAAAACAACTAATATTTACACCTGCCAGGCTGTGGGAACAGACAAGAGCCCAAGCTCCTGAGCCTGACCTTCAGTGACATCAAAACCCAATCACAAGGTCAAACCCATGTTTGTGTTTCTCTCTACAGGCTGAACTTCAGTTAATAAACATTCCAATCTGGCTAGAAAAGTCACACATTTAAACCATTTCCTACTGATACATTAAAACCAGACCTTCCTTCTGAGGTTTTTTATGTTTCTGGAAAACTTGAATTCTTAAGATGGAAGAAAATTGGCCAAAGGGAGCAGTAAGTGCAGTCCTGTGCTCCCCTTAATGTTATCAACTTCATTATTTGTAACTAACTGCTTACTCTTTGGGTTGTCAAACAGTAACTGGGAAGTGCTAAAGAAAAATTTCAGTGCATTTCAAATATATCTATATATCCATATATATATATATACAGATATGTAAATTTAAAGTTAAATTTTAGTATCTAATAGATGTATAAATACATATGGTTAAATATCTTTTTCTCATTTCAATTTTAAATATAGGCACGCTAGAGTCTTAAAAAATTAGCAAGAAAAATGTTGAAATCAACTTGATCAGCTTAAACCTGACCCAGCAAAGAGTTCTACATGTGTGTAGGAAGCAGAATTTACTGCGTTCTTTCAGAGGAAAAATGAGCAGTAAAACTCAAAGGTCTCTAGAGGGCTCTTGGATATAAAATGTTATCTTTAAAAGTTTTGGAAAAGGCTTAAGTAACACACTCTGAGGTATTCACAGCTTCTCTGGAACAGCATGGAAAAAATTGTGAATTTCCCCTTCAGCCAAAAGCTGGATTTAGGGAGGAGTTGAACAGAAAATTGGAGTTTCTGACTGTTTTTGGCTCATAGCTCAGCTTTCAGCTATTTTGGCTGAAAATAAAATCACTTCACTAAATTCTGCAGGCACCAAAACTTGGTGTAGCCATCGCACATGTGCAGCACTTGGATTGCAGGGACACTGGAACAAGACTGCAGGAGGGTGAAAGTTCTCTGCAGGTCACGTTTAAGGCTGGGGATGTGAACTCAGCTTTTGAGCCTCAGAGCAACTGCAAGGAGGCAATTCCCCTCCAAGGGCACGAGCACCATTCCAGGGAAAAACGCTGAAATAGTGCGAATTCTAAAAATTGTCATGAACTTTTGTCACCGCTACAGCTGCTCTATTTTTACGTGGTGCAGCCAATAAGAGCAGAGTTTTGGGAGCCTCCCCAAAGCTGTGCTCACACGAGGCTGCAGCAGCACCACAGCTGAGCCACGGCCCTGCCGGGCACCACAACGTGATCCCAGCCACAGACAACCATTGACCTCCACACCTCAAAAGCCAGGAAACCAGAGCAGGTGGGAAGCTGCAGGGAGAGCACAAACTAAACAGCAAACAGCCCCGAATGCCTTCGTGCAGGTTGTGCAGCCCAGAAAGGAAGAGAGAAGTGCACTCAGAGGCCACACGCACGAATAAAGCCCCTTCTCTCCACCCTTTAGCGGCTGCTGCTGCTCCCAGGAGCCACAACTGCTCACAGACATCCTGCCATGCAGCAAAAGAAACAAAAACCCAGATTCTAATTTCAGCTGGGCTCCTGCCAGTACCTGCTTCCTCCACGGATTTCTGAATGGCCTCGGCGAGCTCCTGGTCGGCGATGTCCTCGGGCCGCAGGTCGTCGCGGCCCGCGCCGTACGCCAGGCGCGCGCACTCGGGCAGCTCGCCCTCGGGCAGGAAGGAGGTCTGCGAGCCCGTGGTGCCGATCACCAGCACGTTCTTCTTGAGATCGATGGAGCACTGCAAAAGGGCATCGGCACGTCAGGGGCCCGCGGGGAGCCGGGGGGACACGAGGGCAGGCAATGCGTCTGCAGCGGAACGGGCACAGCAGGTAAGGGGGGCCAGGAGCATCAGCCCCAGCCAGAGGGCCCTGTCTGACTCCATTTGGAATAAATCATTCCACTGGAAAGCTCTGAGCGTCTTTGATCAGAGTAAAAAGCTCCAGGCAGCGGCCAGACACCCTAGAGCTGTCCGTGATGGATGTAGTGTAGGTGCTTCCAGGCTGGAAGATAAACCACCACCAACTGTCCCCAGGAAAATCCTATTAATTCATTTATGTTGCACTTCTCATTAACCTGCAAGAGCCAGGTAACTGTTTCAAAAGAGGTTTTGATACCTGATGCCTCTTAAGCATATCCAGTCCTAGGAGCATGTCCATGGGCTGCTCTTCAAGGATTGAGAAGGAGCACGCCAGGAAATCCCCTTCGATCTGCACCTGAGCTGAAACACAAGGGAGAGAAGTTCCCACTACAGCACAACAAATCTGCTTTCTGCTCTTCCACCTCCAGGGAAAGGCTGGGTGAATCTGAAACCAGCACTCTGATGCTCTGTTCTGGTCACAGAAAGCCTGGCCCTGTGCAAGCCCCAGGACTGCCAGGCCTGCCGTGGCCCCAGAGTAATTATTTTAAAAGCTGATGTGCCTGAGAACCTCGAGTCCTGCTTCTCTGACCCTCCAAGCTTAAGGGGCTGCAAACAGTTTATTAGAGCACAAGTCTAAGCAGCAGCCACAGCAAAGAGAATTGATTTTTCAGTAATAAGGACAATGTCCTCCATCCAGAAAAGCTGCACAAGAGCACAGAGAGGCTTTTTTTCTCTTTCCAAAGGAACAGCAAACACTGCACTGTGCTGGAACCCTTCCTGAGTGGCTCCCCCTGCCCAGCAGTCCCACCTGAAACAGGGAAGGTTGTGATGTTTCACGTTCACCTCGGGTTTTGCCCCCAGAGAACGTGTCCTGTACATGTGCAGGAGCTGGGACTCCCTCACCCCAAAGTGTTACAGTAATGCCATTAAAATACAACATTAAATGAGACAGAAAACAGAGCCCTGTGCCCAAGACAAACAAACACATTGCAGATGCACTTTGATTTCACTCTGCAGGAGCTCCTAACAATCACAGCACCAATCCTCAGTGCCAAGATGGCAGGAAATGCAGTCAAAGCCCTGCTAAAGCTGCCCCAAAAATGCCAGTACTTACCTAAGTGCACTCTGCCAATGATTTTCTGTGTCCCAACACCCTTAGCAATGCCAGCCCACCGCCGATCCACCAGCCTCATGATGTTGCACCTTTCAGCACAGGCTTGGCTCATGATGGTCATCTGGGCACCTACCAGCAACAGAACTCGTGTTAAATCCTGATGGCTCAGCACAAACTTATATTTTTCTCCTGGAAGAGCTTCAGATCTGGCACTCAGTGGCTGGGAAACCAACCCACCTGGCCCAGGGCACGAAGGCTTCCTGTGAATCCCACTGTGCTGACCTGGCTGCCCACACACGGGTCAGCACTGACCATTACTGTGAGGATGGAACAAGCCCAAGAATTGCCCCCTTGCAGGGTGTGGATGGGAACCACCACATTAAAGGTGTGTGAAATCCCCCTGTCTGCAAAATGAGATAAGACACACGCACGTGGCAGTGACCTTCCAGGCACGGGAGTCCCAGAAACTCTCCCAGGAGCCCTAATCCAGGGTGTTCCCACACTGCTCCTCCCAAAAATCTGCTCTGCTCGCCCAGGCTGTGCTCAGGGTTCAGGGAAGTGCTCCGAAATCTTGTCATGCAGTGCCTTATTATAGGATTTTTTGGGAATGCTGCTGGAATGTCTACTGTTGCCCCCAGTGAGGGAGAGTGTGGAGAAAGCACCTGAGTCCACAAAGGCTTTCACGGGGTGTCCATTGACTTTGCAGTTGATGTAGAGCATCACCACCTGCCCAAAGCTCTCGGGTGCCTCTTCCATCGCTATCGTCATGTTCTCTTCAATGTTTTGTTGCCTGAATTTCGTGAAGAAGAGAAAGAAAAATCAAAATGTCTGTCAACGAGACTGTGTAACATCCCTCTGACTCACAGAGAGACCTGGAAATCCCACCTGCTGCTGCACACCTTACAAACACACATTTAAACCACAGCAAAGGCTGCTTCCTGAGTGAAACACAGTCCTGGGAGCTGACCTCAGCTTAGTCCAGTCACTCCCCAGCAGCCATGGCCCCTTCCAGCCCTGCCTAACTCACACCTCAGCTCCTGACAGCCTTGTGCTGCCAACAGGAACCTGCCATCCGTGTTAACCTGCAGAACTCACAGCAAAAAAACCTGTGGATTCATTAGTCATGTTGAGGGTATGCAGAGATGTTGCCAATAGCTACATCACTGAGTCCCACACAGCAGCTGAACATTAAAATCCTCAGGTTTCCCTGGTATCTTTCCTTCTCCAGGCATAGGAAAGGAAGGAGGTGAGCAAAACAGCAGAAGGAACACCACCACGAGCCCTTGGTGCAAATTCCAGCAGACAGAAAAAATGCTCTTCAAGAAAACCTTCACAGCCCCAGGATAATCTTGGAAGCGATGGCCATCCATAGTGACTGCATCCAAAACAGTTTTATCTCCCCAAAAAAGGGAAAAAGGCTTCAATTCTGATGTCATTTCATTTTTCACTGAGTGAGGTGTGAAATCTGGGGATGGCTCAGCCCAAAGAGCTGCAGAACCTTGTCCCCTTTACCTGTCCCTCACCTAAGGAAGAAAGGAAGCCTTCCTGTGCCTCTGAGCAATGTTTCACTATCTGCAAATGTCTGGTTTCTGCATTGCTGAGAGTTTATCTGGCACCAACACCTTGTCAGTTGTAATGTGAGATCATTCCTACCCCCAGTGAATTCTGGTTCTGACCAGCAATGGGTCTGTACACTTTGTTATCAGGGAAAACCACCAGCCATGAACTGGCTCCAGGATTTACCTCTCAGCTGAAGAAATCAAGCCTCAGCCCAACACAATTACATCTGGAAGGCAGCAAGAGGGAGAAGGCTGATGAGCAGGATGCATTTCTGCAGAACCTCTCATCAGTGAATTGGCCAGACACAGAACAATTAGCAGGATGCAGAACCAAATCTCCAGGGCAGCTGGGAGAGACAATGCTGTGCTGCTGTGCAGAGCTCAGCTGGAAGACAGCACCAGGGTTCAAAACACGCCCCAGGCACCGGACTCACACCTCTCCAGAGGAGATGTGCTTTCCACAAGTGCTCCAGTCTCAAGAGTGGAGCAGCTCAGGCAGCTCCAAGACATCACACGCACAGATAACAGCACTGTCACCTCGAATCACACAATCCCAGGATGGCTTGGGTTGGGGAAAACCTTAAAGCCCACCCAGTGCCACCCCCTGCCATGGGCAGGAACACCTCCCACTGTCCCAGGGTGCTCCAAGCCCTGTCCAACCCTGAGCACCTCCAGGGATCCAGGGGCAGCCACAACTTCTCTGGGCAACCTGTGCCAGGTCCCTCACAGGGAACAACACTCTGTGACCTCAGCTGGACACATCTCAAGGACAGGGTGCCCTCCCTGCTCCTGAATCCCAACCTCCCCACGTGCAGAGGCGGCCCAGAGCGTCGCCCTGCAAACAAACTCCTTGATACAAGGAATGTGTTTAGATTCTGCCTTCTCTAAGGAGAAAACACCATGGATGGAAGCACACAGCAGCTTTTTCTCCCCAGAGAGGACTCCAAAGCCTATAAGCCACTTTGGTTTGTTACCTTATGTCTTCTTCTATCTTGGCCTGTGCCTCGAGATCAAAGGGGTCAGCGGAATAGAGCCGGATCCTCTCCTGCTCGCGCCGGGCTCGGTCCTGCTGTTGCTCCAGCAACACCCTGGTGAATTTCTCTGCGGGAACAAGCAGATAAAGAAATGCTTTTTACTGGAAATTACTCTTGCAAATCAAATTCTGGCACAGCAAACGCTTCCTTTGATGCCAGCTGAGGAATAGACTCAGCAGCACACAGAAAAAAGCTTCCTCTGAGGGCAGTGTGGATGGACCTCAGAGGATCAGGGACAAACTTGGGAACCTGCCGAGATGAAAAGCAACTGGACAGAGCTCGCTCTCCTCACACCCCCACCCAAACACTGCTCAAACTCAATTTCCTGGCACATACATTTTTATAGGGAAAAAAAAATATTTCAAAACCACACAAAGGCTAACAACAAAACATCCTTCAAACCCAAGGAACATGGCAAAGCCAGAGATTGTAATCCCTGAAGATTAATGCCTACCACTGGAAGCAGGAGCTGTAAGCCAGGTCTAAATGCACATTTTAAGACCAGAGTTTTTAGACTCCCAGTTCCCGGATGGCCTCTGGCCATTTTTTACTGCTTGAATGGGATCACGTACGTCCCCAAAAGGACTTGGCAGTCCAGGGCTGCACACAGGGAAGGTTTGGGTCTGCTCCCAGAGATGCCATTCCCTGGAAGCAGCTCTGGCTCCAAGGCTGCTATGTGCTCAGGGTATATTTGACTGTTGGATTTTTGAAATCAGGCTTCTGTACAGCAGGTGCCTCCATCCAGCACAGCCACAGGGCACGGATCTATGCAGATATTTGGGAATTCAAGCTGGAGCTAAGCTGGACCTGTGCCCAAACACTGCCAGCAGCAGCAGTGCAGCACGACAAGGGCAAAACCAGCCCAAACCACTTCGTCCTGACAGCCCTATGCGGCAATTTGGGACTGAAAATGCACATCTGGGTCAAGGCCTGATGTGCACAGACCAGGCACAGCAGCAGAGGAGCCACTTCTGGCTGTCTTGGGCTTAACCTCTGGTTTCCTGTGCCAAGAGCAGCACCCCTGTTTAAGGTGATGGGAAAAACTCCCAGCAAGATGTGTGCAAAAGCCTGAGAGTGCAAAGGATGCAGCTTCAGCTCTGGATACGAACTGCAGGCAGAGTTAAAACAGGCTGACAATATCCATGAAGGTTCCCCTCTGGTTTCCTCTAACAAAGAGAAATCACTCAGATGCAACCCTGAGAGTGGATAAAATCTCCTTCTAGAATCTCCTTCTCTTCATTTATTTCTCCACATTTAACAGGATTTATTTCCTGTTAAATAAAACATCCTGCAGAGGTTCAGGAGCTCATCAGCTGCTACCCAAAACCCCTCTCTTTTCACACCTAAAGAACATCAGAGTTCAAATCTTTCACCACAGGAAGAACAAGGGACCAGCATCAGCTATAGAGGAAGTGAAGGACGAGGTTTTAAGAGTGGCCAAAACACGCAGACACTTCCAAGATTAACAGAAATTTACACATTTATGACTATTTCTATTGAGAAGGTCCTAAAAGACACCATTTCCTTGTTCCTTTCCCTCTCCCTTTCTGCAGTTCACTTCCACAGCACAGGATCACTTTGGACAGAGCTTTGGAGTGTGCTACTCTCTGCTGAGTCCCTGCAGGATCTGGGATGCAGCAAACACAGCACCTTCATTGGAAAACGTGCAGTAAGGAGTGCCTTAGTGTAAAAATCAGGAGCTGAGTCGCTTGTGATCACAGGCATCCAAATTATCTGTGCATCTGGTATTTCTGAGCAGGAGATATTAAAGAGGATATTAAACGTGCCAAGCAGGAGAAACACACCCAGAAATGGAGGACCTCTGCCTCGAGTGCTCCCAGCTGGCACCTTTTATCTGCACCACCGAGGACCCTGCGGCACACCCGGCTCCTTACACAGCCGGGGCCGCCTCTGAGGGGAGGGACCGACCGCGCCCAGCTGCAAGCCCAGCTCACCCAGGTCCCCGCTCAGCAAGGCCTCGGCCAGCGGCGGGTTGCGCTCCTTGAGCAGGGACAGCTCGTGCGGGTTGGCCAGCAGCATCTCCCGCAGCAGCGCGGGGTTGTCCAGGCCCTGCGGGAAGGAGGGCGCGTCCGGGGGCGAGGGGCGCGGCCGCTGCGCCGGCCCCGGCGGCTGCTGCGAGGACGTCCCGGGAACCGCGATGCTGCTGAAATCGATCCTGGGCAGACCTGAAAGGAGGAGCAGAGGTGTGGGTGCCTCACGGCTGCAGGTCTGCTGGAAGAGGCACGGGAGGGATGAGCTGCCCTCGATGCTGCACGAGGGCAGAGCCCGTGAGCAGCAGTTCCTGTCGGAAGCGCAGCCACGTCCCCGGGTTACTGGGTTAGCAAAGCTGGCACGTTTATGTAACTGGGCTCGTCTGTCTGCCCCATTTTTAATCCCCTGAAATGCACTTGCTGACTAGTTATTCCCAGCTTCACAAACGTGAATCCTCATGGAGGGACTGAAGGGCTAAACCCAGTGGCGCTGAGGTACTTCAGAGTCTCCTGGGTTAAAAAAAAGCAGGGGGGGAAGTAGTCACATTCCTACAGACCTGCATTGCAGGTACCCATCCTCCAGCTGAGGAAGGACGAGGACCTCAGCAATGCTCCCACACCCTTCTCAGCCTGTGGCACCTTTCCTAGGGATACTTTATGACTGGGATTTGCTAGGAGTAGCCGTGGAGGGCAGGACAGAGGCACGGGGCTCCACTCAGGCATTCCCAGAGGAGCCTTTGGTATGCACACATGATTAAGCCACTGGATTTGGAAAGATGTGGCTTCTCAGGGAATCTGCCACAGGACAGGTTCAGGACACACATCCACAGAGGCTGTTCCTGGGTGTGAGCCACTCACGCCTGTGCCATCACATCCAGTGGGAAGGGAACCAGAGGCTGTAGGAAAACTCACCCACCTTTACCAGGCCTGTTCTGAACCAGTCACCTCCTCACTGCCTCCACACTTCCCCAAAGGAACAGTAAAATGGCATCGGCTTCCTCAGAATAAAACACTGAATCAGAAGCCCTCTGGGTCATTTACAGCCCCCTCCCTCTGCCAGCCCTTTGCTGAAGGTGCTAAAGGACACTGACAGCAGCCGGTGTTGGGGGAGCACTGATGACCTCTGCAGGCTCGGGCAGTGCTGGCACGGAGCCTTTCTCACCTGGGAAGCGCATGGAAGGCCGTGGCTCCACCGTCTCCTTGTGCCGCAGGATCACCACGTCCCCATCCTTCAAGCCATAGGAGGCCAGGGACCTGTTGTTGTCGGTCAGCGGCCGCTCCGCATAAACGATCTGTGCCAGGGCACCACCCAGCAGAGAAACAGGTAAAAAGAAAGGCAAGATGTTACTTTGTTATAGGAGAAAAAAGAAACCCTTCCAGTAAATCCTGCGGCTCCTCTCAAGCTTCAGAAGGGAAGGTGTGATGTCCTCACAGGCGCGGCAGGGCCTCCACACGTTTGTGGTTGGACAGCACAGGGCTGGTCCTGCCGAAATGCAGCTGTGGTTTGACAGCTGGCACCACGGAGGAGGGCTGGTCTCCCCTGATCAGAGGCCAAGATCATTAGAGTCTTGACCAGGACTGTCTGTCCTCATCGCCAAACTCCATGATTGCACAAGCCATGGACATTTTCTGCTGCCCCAAGTCAGCTCCCACTGACCCTGGACCAACTGCAGACGTGCCAGCAGCGCCAAGCCAGGTAGATCCAGGGATGGTCCAGCCCAACATCCATCATTCTGCTTCTTCCCACAACACAGCTCCCCAGAATAACCAGTTTTACAGGGATCTCAGTCATTATTAGCTCAGTGCTTTCCAGTTCACTCCAGTGATGTAACTCTGCAGACTGAGCACCCAAAGGCTCTGCTCCTGAGACTGCCATCACTCCAAGCAGGGAATTAACTTCTTGTGACTACAAAACACAAAGTCACATCCATTTCTATTTTGATAACCTGGTTTAACAAGGGGTCCACAGACTAAACATAAAAACACTGAGATAAAGGTGAATAATCCCCAAGGAACATTTAAATTAACATGAAACCTGTAATAACTACACAAGCAACAAGTTGTGGGAAAGCCCAAAATGTGACACAAAGCTGGCACAGAAGTTCCCAGGAATGGCATCTGGCAACACAAAGGTTTCTGTGCTGTGACTGGAGCACGGCGAGACCAGGCAGCTCGGCCCAGCCGCCTCCTGCCCTGGCAGCAGCCCAGGGGATGGAGAACTTGGCCTGAACCCCTCAGGCACACGATCAAATTTCACAAATACCACCTCGTTCAGCCAAACCACGGCTCTTTGGGGCTGGAAAAGGCCAGTTCAGCAACAACACGTTTGCCACAGGTTGGGACTGGCTGAGGTACGTGGGAGAAGCTTTTGCAGTCCTGGTGTGGCTGGACTGTGGCTCTGCCTGATGCTATCAGAGGGAGCAGATCCAACAAGATCCCAAAAAACCAATCACTACCTGCCTTAAGGACTGGCTGACACTACAGACTTCCATTGGTTCACTCCAGCAACTCCAGCATGTGACACAGACTCTGCCTGCGGCAGTGGTCAGCAGCAGTGCCAAGGCCAGACGGGGCAGGAGGAACAGGAATGAGCAGGAGCTCGCAGGGCAGCCATCAGAGAATCAGGGAAACACTCGCTGGGGCCGGGCACGAGCTTCCTGCCTGCTCCCCACCACCCCAGCGTGCAGCCTCAGCGCTGCCTCGCACACCGGGCCCCTCCCAGGGCCCACCTGCAGGCAAAGCCGCGGCCTCTGCGCCCCCTGGCACCAGCGAGGTCAGCCCCTCACGTTAGGGAGCCACGGCAGCCACAGCCAGCGTGTCATAAATCCCAGCTGCACACCCAAACGTGAGATGGCACATTCCCTGCGCACACGCTCCGCAAGAGACAAGTTAATCAGTTTAAGTGAGGCTTTACCTCTGCCATCTTGCTGGGATTGGATTTATGAGCGCCCGGCCTTACATCCCAGACAATGAATTAAGCGCCTGGCACTCGCGCCACGTCCATTAGCAGCACAGATTAATCCACTCCTGACCCATTCTGCTCCACTCTTAAAACAAACTGATTGGATTTTGCTGCCTTTTGATTGTCTGGTTCGTGGCAGTTCTGCTGGCAGGCACCAGACACGGGTTCTTCGGGAGGTGACTCAGACAGGGACGCAGGCGCTGATGGATTCGCTGTGCACGAAGGAGCCCGAGGGCAGAACCTTCCCGTGGAGCAGGGAACCCCAGCCAGGAGTGCTGGATACCACCTGCAGCCATCAATCAAGCCAAATCCTGGGCCCATCAAATATTCCTGAGCATGGCACAGATGGAGGGCACGGAGAGAAAAGAAATGAGAGAAGGAATGAAGAGTGTGGCTCTGCTGAGAGCCTCCTATCCCCTCTCTTGGAAAGCCACGGCCTTGGAGTGTGGAGGAGAGTGGAAAGTCAGATTATTTCCCCTCACCTCGCCCAGCTCCTCTTATCACCACAGCCACCAGCCTCTTATCTCACCGACCTGTGCCCACAGCTCCTCGGACACCTCACAGGTCCTGCCCCACCCCAGACCGCAGCAGCCGGAATTCACTGCCCACACCAGCACGGAACAAGGCTGGGATTAACCCTCCACCACACACCGAGGGGTTTACTCCACCCTGCATCACCCTCACGATGAAATTCATCCTCTCCAGTGCCAGCACAGCACCTTCAATGCAACATTCACCTTGGCTGAGGAAAAAGGGCAGAAAACAGCCAAGTTTGGTAAATGTCAAACTGCCTGTTTGTGGTTTAACAACGCAAAATCCTTCCACACAAGGAGCTGCTTCACTGGTAACTTGTATCTTTGTAACTTTCTCACAGAATCACTGAGGCTGGAAAAGCCCTCCAAGATCCTGAGGTGAAATCCCCACCTTGTCCCCAGCCCAGAGCACGGAGTGCCACATCCAGGCCTTCCTGGGGCACCAAACCTCCCTGGGCCGCCCCTGCCATGGCCTGACCACCCTTTTTCCATGAAGAAATTCCTGCTGATGCCCAGCCTGCTCTCCCCACTGAAGGCCCCCAAAACACCTCATGAACAGCAGGCAGAAAGAGAAGAGAGAGGAGCGATGAAGAAGTGCCAGGAACACACGGCACAGGATGATGCACGAGTGGCAGATGGATGAGCAGAAGGAAGGCAGAGGTGGCTACAAAAGCGCAGCGCGGCTCCCCTCGCCTGGGGCTGCCACCACCCAAACCCCACACAGGTCAGCTGTGCTGGAAAAACTCAAACAAGGGAACTCCTGACAAAAAATGCACGGAGAGGTGACCCCTCGTTATCCTAAACCAGCCCCGGAGCTGCAGGTCACCACGACACGAGGGACAAAGGTGACAGTGAGGAGTTTATGCTCCAGTTCATGCCTGGAGATGTCAAAGCCACCACAGTCCCCCACACAGGGGTTGTCCCCAGATCTGGGAGCTGTGACAGCCATGGGGAGGGTTGCTGGAGCACAGAAGCACCTTTGTGTGAGGTGGGTGCTCCCTTTCCACCTGCCCAAAATCAAGAGGTTTTTTCCTAAAAGAGAATCCACCCTACCTGAACTTCCTACCCCTGCTCTGAGACTGCTTCTCTCTCATCACCAACCTCTCATCCCAAAACCCAAGGCTCTCCCAAGGCAGAGGGAAAGCCAAACGTCGGGAACCTGCTGGGTGAGGGACACCACAGCTCCAGGGCTGCCCCTGCAGCAGCTCTGCCAGCGCTGACTAATCTTGCCTTGGCTGGAAAAACACCTTGTTAATTTACACTGGGAAAAGGCTCGGGAAGCAAAAGCCACCACCGCTAAACTCCACAAACTCTGCCAGGCACGGCCGGCGCCGAGGAAAGGAGCCGACACCGCCCTGCCCGGGACAAACGGGGAGGAACGGCCAAAACCGCGAGGCTGCTCCCAAAACAGGAGCAAAGCCCGGACAGATGGGCCAGAGCCGCCCCCACACGCAGCCTCCCCCAGGGACTGGCACACGAGCGAGCCCCGAATGCGGGCTGCAGGGGGATATTTGCCGGGAAAACCACACGGATGTGCCTGTTCGGTCCCCACACCTGTGTGGAAAAAAGGGAGGAAAAGACCCAAAGTGCCCTTTCCGCCCCAGAGCGGGCAGGGGTTTGAAGGATAAATAAACCCTTTCCCCAACATTTCAGCCCCGTCTCCTGGGCTCCGAGGAGCCCAAGGGCCACCACCTTCCCCGCACTCCAATTCCTGCTCCGTTTAAGCACCAGATTCCTCCGAAACCTCAACACAAACCAAACCAAAACAAACCCACATAATTTTCTCCCTTTTAGCCGCGCGGCGGGCGCGGACCGAGCCTTTCCCGGAGGCACCAAAAGGCACCGGGGACTCGGAGCCTTCTCCCGAGTACATTTTGAGGGAAAAGCGAGGCGTTTCTCCCCAAACCCGAAAGGTTCGCGAGGGGAGGGACCGGCAGGGACCGACCTCAAACAACCCCAAACTCCGGCCGGCCGGGGCGGACCCCGGGACCCGACCCCGCGGGGCGTGGGGGGCACGGCCGCTCCCGGCCCGGGGACCCCGGCTCTGCGGGAGAAGCGGACCCGACCCGGGGGCACCGGCCGGGCCCTCCCCGGCGCTCGGGGCGGGGGCAGGCCCTGACCTGGCTCTCGGCCGCCGGGATGCCGGACTCCAGCTCGCAAAGGGCGCGGAAGTTCTGCAGCTCGAAGTCGGCGTCCACCTGCAGGTTGAAGGTGATCTCGGAGC
>VYXF01001754.1:10987-87820 GCA_013397295.1 Polioptila caerulea
ATTATTATTATTGCTGTTGGCAAGGGCGAGGAACTTAACATCTTTTTCCGAGTGAAAGAAATTTCATTCATCTCCCGTGTGTTGCGTGAAACATCTCAGATGCATGTGTAGCGCGTGTTCGGGAGGAGCGGGGGCGCGGGCTGTCTCCCCCCGGGGCACCGCGGTGATGTGCCGTATGGACGAGCCCGGGCACGGGGAGAGCAGGGCGAGCCGGCTGCTGAGGGAGCCGGGTACCAGCGGGAGCGGCCCGCGGGCTCCATCCCCACCACGTGCCGCGGGCGGACGCGCCAGGGGCGAGGGCCGGGCCCGGGCGCTGCATTGTTGCTGCGGAGCGTGGGCGTCGGCCGGCGGGGCCGCGCGGGGCTCCCAGCGCTGCGCCGCTCGCGTCTCTCGCGTCTCTCGCCCCGCGGAGGCGGGGGCAGCACGGCCGGGGGCTGGTGCGCCCCGGTGTCAGCCATGTTTGGGTGGGTATGGTAATGAGGACCTTCTCCCAACCTTTGTGCATCTTGGATTTATTTTCTGTGCAGGATTTTGATGGTTGCAGCCCGCCGTGTACTACGGCAAGTCCACAGGGTGGATTCATACCTACAGTTTTCTCCTAGTGATTCTTTCTCTCTTCGATTTGCTTATTAATCCTTCTAATTTTCTATGCTCGTATTGCCTGGTTTTGTTCTCATTTTGCTAGTGATAGAGCAAACTGGAATTTCTTCGCAAGGCTTTGCTTTTGTTGTGAAAGTAAATGAGATGATTGTAATATGTCTGCACAGTCACACTGACCTGGCACACATGAGAGTTGTGATGGGATTTCGTCTATTTAAGTAATTTTCTCTTTGTTTTACGTATTGAGGACCACAATATCATCAACTATTTTATTTTCAGTATGATACTGCTACATAACAAGCTTACTGCTGTTGTGTTGTTTTTCAAGATAAGCCTAATAGTTTTTAAATACTATGTTACCATCTGTGTGTCACTGTCGCATACCACAGGATATGGACCCAATTTCCCCCCAGCAAAGGAAAGTGTAAATGAAATAAAGATTTTATCTGATGTCATATAAATGTACACTGAATGTATTAGCAGGCAGCTTTCTCCATTTGATTAAAAACCGATGACAACATAATCAGTTTCTTTCCATTAAGCAGTATATTTCCCATTATCAGCATCACATTAGAAAGGAAACTATGAAAAATACTTAAGAAAGATTGCTTATTTCATTTTGGCTAATATACAAGTTTTTTGTTTACCCACACCCCATATTAAGATAACCATAAAATGACAGTCTGCATGCAGTGCATATTAGACACTCCCTTTGGGCTCAGCTCTGCACTTCAGACTTAAGAACAAGAAATCCCATTGGTTTTGATCTGTGTATGAAAAACCAAACCATTTCATAGCTGCTCAGATGTGTCATCAGTACAGGAAACTGAGTGTGTGAAACTGCCAAGGCATCTTGAAACTAGTTTTATAGCATAATCTGATTCCTGTTGACCTTTTGTGTTGTGTCATTTTTACAGTTGTCTTCTTTCCATATTGCAAAAGCCCGTATACACAAAACTTTTCAAATGCTGAATTAGTCAGAAAAAAATCACAGAGTATTCAGAAATACAATCTACTCGTTGCAGCTATTCCTTTTGATTTAGATTACATTGTTAAGGACAGCACTGCTCAGGTGGTATGGAATTACTGCTTGAAGTATTTGTGGTAGAATCATTCTGAGAAGATATATATTTTTTTTTTAAATCTCTAGAGTAGTGTACCAGAAGTGTACACAACATTAAGGACATTTTTACCTGTTTTCCCAACTACTTTCCATTTCATGCATCTCCGTTAGTAATGTTCTTAATTAAAAGACAAAATACCTGTTGATTTTGGAAGAACAATTTTCAGTCCCAAATTTTATAGATCTGTATAGTGATGGTAACAGCTTTCCCATATGACTTTAGAGATCTCTGAATTCTCAGTTGCAGAATAACTTTGTCATATCAGCAGGTGGCCAATACTTGCCATTACTTGGGAAATGTATTGAAATGATTTAGGAAAAAGAACTATCACTGACAAATGACAACCAAATGCTATTCTACTGAAGAGTGGGAAGCAGAAATCCTGGCCAGACGGTACAAAGTGGTGTGAAAGTGCAGTGGTAACTGCTCGGATGGCTGCATTAGGCAATGGCAATAACTGGACTGAGCTTCCCGTAAGCCTACGCTGAAACAGTGCTCTGCATTCTTATCCTTCACTCCTAAGGCTAGGGATTCCTTGTTTGTATGGGAGAAAGCAAAGAAGTTTATGTAGTGCTGTGGATGACTGTGCCTCTAGTCATGGTGCCAGTAGACTATTTCCCACTTTGGGAAAAGAGTTTCTTGCTGCTGGCAAATGATAGTTTTGCATTTCAAGTGTCAGAAATGTGTACTGCAATATTAAAAATTCAGCATGTTCTCTTTAAGCCAAAATGGAGAAGGGATGAAAACTGTAATAGGACATGTGCAGTGTTTTATTTTCTATAGTGGAATTGATATTAATAATTTTCTTTGTAAAGATGTAGGCATTTATTGTAACATAACATAAAAGCATGATTCGTGTAATGAAATCAAATAATCAGATGCGATGAGAAGCAAGATTTCTGCTAACTTGTGTTCAGTTTGGCTTTTTGCTTGGATATAAAAAACACAGAGTAGCAAGTAATCGCATTAATTCTTCCCATGCACAACTTGATTTACTTATCTATCCATTCTAAAGCACAGAGGTCAGAGAATTAGGGTCTCGGGGCAACTACATATCTGGTAATATATAATTTTCAGTAATTGATTTTGCAACTTAAATAACTTTAATACTTTTTTGACATATTAAATATACTTTTTTAACCTCTCACTTCTGAGAAGCATGATAAATTGTAGAATAAACAAATGGTTCTTTTGTATCTTACATGGTGAGTTTAGAATATGGAGATTTTGTTTCAAGCTGCAAGTAGTTTCACCTTTTGAGTTTAGCCAACCAGGGGTAGAGTTCCTTCATAATTGCTGAGATTACTTCACTTGAAGGAGTGGTAGCTACTGAATGTGTTCCTTCAATAAAGTTCATGTAAGAAAAGACTGCTGAATAAGTGATATATTTTCTCCATTTGTATAGGAGGTTACAGTTAACTCATCGTGTAAGTGTCTGAAGTATTTCAGTGAGGTGGATTTGTGAGAAGAAAATGCTGAGAAACCTGTGAAAGCAGAAGTGAGAAACTAGAGTAAGGCAAATAAGTTCTTCAGAGATTATGTGCAGTGAAAAGAAAAACTGACATTTAAGAGCTTTAGGTTGTTACATGCTATCTTTAGATGTTTCCATTGGGTCAGTGATTTGGCAGTAGTCATACAAGCTCTTAAGATCAAGTCTATTGATAATGAACAGTCCTTAGAAAGAAACTTTACTGGTTTTGTCAATTTATTGTGTTTGTTCTCCTGCAACTAAAATTTAAGGGCACTAATCTGGACCGGAAATTCTTTGCATTTGAGTCTATGCAGGGTTTGTTATAGGATGAAGCCATGAACAAAATTTTCTAGGAATGGAGAACAAATTTCCCAGCAATATCAAACAGATGCAGTGTCACTGAAGTCTGTATAACTGCCTGTATCTGCAGCAGGTTTGAATTTAGTCTTTAATTTTTAAGTAGTATTGATATGGTATAAATGATTCTGTTGTAGACACCAGAATAAAAACTTTTTCTAATGCATTTAAGTCTCCCATAGCCCAAAGAGCTCTTATTTTATCAGTGTCATGAATGTGTAACAGATTTCTTTACATTCTTCAGTGATGTTTTCTGAGACATGCTAATACTAGTATAATTGTATAGAATATAATTATCTTTAATTGCAATTGAGTTAAGCACCTATTAAATATATATCTTACTGACATGCTGTTTTATACTAGGTAGGGAAAAATGCGACATCATTTAGTTCACACTAAAGAGCAGCATAATGGTTGCTTCAGTTCGTAGAGATGGACTTGACTAGGCAAAAAGGTTATGGTGTGTATTCCTATTTCCGCCAAAGAACACAATGCTGCATTGCAGCAGTAATTCAGTCTGTGCAGTGAGTACTGTAACACACTGTAACTCTGAAATAATTATCTGTACACAGATTCCCCCAGTGATAGCCATTCTTCACGGTCACAGTACTCCCATGAAATCTGGTTTGTTCCTGCAGTCTTCTTTCTCTCTTTTTCACTCAAGTATGATTGTCACTGCACAATCTGTCTGCACAGATTTCTTTTTTGCAGACTTACAGCAGTCTATTGCTCCTAAAACTTTAGTTTTCATTTCCTGTATTGGTTTTTCCCATCATGCTTTTTCTTTCCAGCTTTTATACTCATATTTGAGATGCATTTTGTACATTTCCTTTTGGTGCAAAAGGCTCCTCTTCACTTTTGCATATGATTCTCCTCCAGTGATTTCATACAGACTGAAGCATTTGGCATGAATATCAATAAAGATCGTTTATGAACATGTGTCATGGTGAGAATCCTAACTTTTATTTAGTTCCATGTCCTCTGCTTAACCATACTGGTGTCTTCATTGGGAGTCAAAGGGAAGATTTGGTGAACAGGAACATAAGACACAACCTTGTGGGACTGGACTGGTACACTGCACCGGCACAATCTACTTTCAAAGCTGAGATTATAGTGATGTGAACTGGTTGCAGCTTTTTATTGCTTTTTTTTTGCCACCCTCACAGCAGCATTATAGTTGGTATGTAACTCAGGGAAGAACGCAGTGCTCTGAAAAATAGAATGTTGATCTGTTTAATCCCTTCAATGGCAAGCATTGAAGCTAGAAAGGTATTAAGGATTATTCGTAAATCATTAAAAATGAAATGCAAATAATTTTGTCAAATCGCTGTGTTTCCATCAGAAGTAAAAATAAGATTATAAAAGAAAAAAGCGCACAGTTAGTAAAGAATATTTTTGGCTTTCTTTTTCAGAGGGCAGTGCTGGTTTTAAGAAGAAACACAATGTAAGAATTATTGTGTCATAATTTATACTGGAAAAACACTGCTAGAAGTTTGTTAATTCTTAATTATATCAGTCATTGCAATAGTATTGTGGGATGTTTTAAACATGAAGTTGCTTTACAAATGGCTTTTTATAGAAGTTTGTGCTGAATTTCCAAGAACATGGGGCAACTGTACTCATTATACTTTCAAATCCTTAAGTGAGGAGGTTTTTTGTGCCTGCTTTTCTGTACACAGTGGGAAAATCTCCAGCCTTGTAACTTTTAATTGTTTATTGGGATTACACAGCTGAGAGAACCAGAAGTACAATGTTCTTCTAGCAGGTATCTGTGTATTGATTGGCATGCAGATCTGTCTGATAGAGGTGCATCAGAAGGAGCCCGGGTAATGGTGAAGAGGAGCAGCGGTGTTGAATTGATCCAGGACAACTCCTGTACTAGGCATTCCATACTGTAAACATTGTGAGGAAAGGACATGCTGTGAAGTTTCAATTTGTCTTTTAGGGCTTTGACTAATGAAGTTCCTTTGGGTCTTACTGCAAATGCTTGCAAGTTTGGTCAGTGGAGGCATTGCAAGTCTTATCTCCCTGTGCCAGCATTTCTGAGTGCAGGCCTGAAGCTGAAGTAAAAGTTCTGTAGTGAGCCTGGATCTCCCAGGGAGCTAATTTGGGTCTGAATTCCCTGTTGCAAGGGATTATTATTGCTTAATCTGCTAGTAATGTGGAGGTTTAATCAGGTTACTTTACTTCTTCATGCTGGTGCATTGAGTTGATTCTTTTTCCATGGAAAAAAATTATAAAATTCCCACTGTGTTCTGAGAGAGAAAGTTGGGGTTTGCAGTTTGCTTGATATCAAAAAAGTCAGAAAAGACTCTCTGTTTTATCTGTCAGTATGTGAAAGAAATAGGTTTTAGCATATCAAGAACAATGCTAGTAGGACATAATTAAAATCTAGCTCATATGTTTGATTCAGTAAGATTTTTAAGCAAAAGTAAGCAAAAGTTTGTTTACGCCGACTTTGATTATTGATTGCTCTTATTTCAGTGACAGAATAATTTTCTAAATGTTCTTTTAACTGAATGTTGTTCTGTTCATCAATTTCCATTCTGTTAAATTCTATCAAACAATACAATGCTTGTCAGGTCAGCTTAAGAATAATTTTAGATTTCTTTATAAATGGAATTTTACATATAAAAAGATAAAACATTCTTATTTGCTCCTTTCAGTCATGGAAAAGTCCAGAAAAACATTATGTTCTCCAATAAATGGGATAATAAAAATTTCCCTTCAGTGTTTTCATCTGACAGTTTACATCATTTGAGTTATGAAAAGGATGAGAAGCTGAGAACTTGATCAAATTTATTAAATTCCATGATCTAGGTCCAAGACAGAAAAAAAAATACAACAACAAACAGCTTTAATAAGGCTAAATTATATTTTAGACATTTTACTTTTAATCCATGGTACTGGTAATATCATAGTGATGTTTTAAAATACCTGACAAGATATAGGACCTGGAGTCCTAATATAAACATAGTTTCTCCTAAGTATTTAAATTTAAATTTCTACATGGCAAACCACCATTTTACTAAGGATTTAGAAAATTAACTGTCTCATCGCATAGTGCTGTATTTTTATACAAGGCAGTGTAGAAGGTAACAAGTGCCAGAACTAACTGAAGATATTTACCAGAATTTGGTGTGATATTTCCTAGTTTAATGCGGATGAACTTCAATACTGGACCACATCCAAATGTTGTGGGAACATAGAATAGCATTTTATACAGTGAAGTGCTCAAGTTCAATACTCCGATGAGGAAAAAGAAAAAGAAAGCTTTTTCAGTGGTTCATGTTTTGCTAAACAGTGCTGGTGAGTAACTCTACTCTTTCTCCCTATTCAGACTTCATGCAGGAGCATTCATATCTAGACCTAGCTCAAGCTGAGTAGTTTGATGTCTTCTGTGCAGGTTTGTTCTGGATCAAAGAGAAGCTTCTGTGCGTGTCAGTGACTGCGTTCTGGGAGTGCTGAGCATGGAGCAGTAGACTCCTTGCACAAACCAGCTGGGACCACACTTTAAACATTCATACCTGACATATTCATATCTCTTGAGAGAGGACTCACGATTTGCGTTAGTACCAGCTCCTTTAATACAGAGAACTGTTGTTAAATCTGACGGCTGGAGAGTGCCTTTGTGATGTGTCCAGAAGGACTGTCCTCCATCCTTGGTGCCGTCTGGCCAGTGATAATGTGTTGAATTAGGAAAGCAGTACTCTGAGAACCATGCACCAGTCTGCTGAGCATGCCTCCCACATTTTCTCAAGCCCTGCAAATGTTGCAAGTCTAGACAGTGATACTTCTGTGGATAATATACTGTTAAATGGAAGGTTAATAAAAGGGAAGTTACGATACTGTGCTAGGAGTAAAAGTCTCAAGCCCATTTTATCTTGAAGTATAGCAGTGCAATGTTTAATGCATGGCAGGACAGAGTGATGCAATTTTTGTTGGAATTGACTCATCAGTGAGACCTCCAGATAAATGATATTGCTGCCCTGCAAGTTACTCTATCTAAAATAATTAAAACAGGTATGACATTTTAAAACATTTCAGTAAATACTGATGGATGACTTGTGTCTTTTTGAATGAAAATTTCTTTTTGTTATTACAGTTAGAGAAGGATTTCAGACTTACAGACAAATACTGATGTAGTTTCACATGTGCAGCTGTTTCATTTTAGTGTAATCTCTGAATTTATTACTGGAACTGAGAAGCTGCTCTCTAATTTACATCAGTGGAACAAAGGGAAAAAAAAGTTTGAAATGTGACCAAAAGTAATGTTTGAAGTACCAGATGCTGTGGCTTATAGCCCCAATGCTCCATTCGGACTGCTTAAATGCTTCACCTTAATGTATTCAGTTTTCATTTTGGTTCTACATAGATATCTCAGTCAGAACTAAGAGCCACTGAATCATGTATGAACTAGAAGAGGGTGTAGTCCTTTGAAGACTGCAATGCAAAAGGCGGAACAGATGAAAAGAGGCCCACACAAACATTCATTTAGCCCAGATATACAGGATAGAGTATTAGGATTTCTCTCATGTATAAACAACTTTTTCCCTATTCTACTGTTCTCTGTCTGTATAGCTCATACACATAATTTTTTTTTTTTTTGGAAGAACTGGTATCAGTCAAAGCAAAGCCTAGTGCTAGTCCCACTGCATATCAGAAGGAAGGTTTATAGGACCCTGAACCCTTCAGTGACAGCAGTGAACATGAAGCCGATCACAAGCCAAGTAGGTTCTACTATGCTTAAAAAAATTGGGCTGGCTGCCAGAGCTAGCGTTGCTGAGAGGAGGCAGTAACAGAAGGGAAACTGAGAAGACAGTGACCGGAGTCTAAGGAATCAACGAAAAGAGGTTACAATGGAGTTCAGTAGGCAACTGGAGTGAACTTCAACTTCCAAATCCTTGGAAATTATTGGAAAAGGTAGTTGCCCTGTTGGCTAGGAGGCTGGTAATAGTACTTGTGGTGGCAGAGATTTTATTTCTGATGCTGTGAAGTCTCATCTCGATAAGCTGTGGGCTGGGTTCCAGTGGCTTGTCTTTGGGTCTGGCACGGACGCAGCCGCGAGGTGCTTGATCTCTCAGTGACTGTGTGAGCGGTACCTTGCAGTTCTCCACTGCATGGGGTTCTGTCAGAACACAATGAAGCCTTCATACTATGGACCAGATGTTGCAGCAAGTCCATAAGCAAAAGCTGTAAGGTTTCATGTTTCCTGAAGTAATTTCTTATTCTAATCAGTTAGCAGTTCTTGATTAGATTTCTTGTGTATTCTTTACAGAAGCCCTCTTTAGAGCTTTCATGAAGCTTAACACATAATCTAAGTCCTTTTTAAGACTCTTAATTGTGCAGATGGTTTTGCACACACTAGTTTTATCCCATGTGATTAGTGAAGAATTTATTAAAAAACATTCCTCCCCAAAATCTTATGGTTAACTTTTGTATGGCAGCTGCAAGCAAGTCTCTTTTTAAATGATTGTGTTTAAGAAAAACATTTATTCAAAGGCAGGCATTTTTGTTTCTTTACATACACATTTGAAACAGTAGGCTTTTAAAATGGATTTGGTATTTCAGATAGTTTCTTAGAAACAAAGAATAATTAAAAATATCTAAAGCATCAAAGCTTATAAGAGATGAGCATCTCCTTTTTCAAACTATGACTCTGACTGTATATTCCAGGATGAAGAATAACAAGAAAATAAGTCACCATTGCTTTTGAACTACTAGGTGCATCCTCTCTATCAAAATTTTAGTTTCTGTGTGACTTTCTGAAATTATCTGAAAAACTTAATTTACTTTGGTTAAAATATGCTTTTAACAAATTCAAGTACAGCTATTAAGTCAGGAAGTAATGGAGCTGGGCTCCTACATTTTATGCAAAGTGTATACCCTTTTATTCCTTATAAGAAGAATTTTGTTACGGTGTCAAAATATGAGTAGTTGGCCTTTCAGTTCTTAGGAACTAAACCAAAACAAAACCCTTAACAAGTGAATGAATTGTATTTTATAAAATCTTTTAGACCAAATAGTGGACTTATTCCCTACAATTTGAAAGTGGATTAACATCTCTTTCTTCTTGTTCTCTCCTCTTATCTAATCATTGAGATGTGCAGAAATGAGTAAAACAGAGCATATGATTTCAAAATTAAGTTTCTTCTGCATAATAATATAATACCCTTTTTAATTTCTTTCCACAGATACTTTCATTAGAGCAAGAGCTCAGAAACAGAAGACCTTACTCTTGATTCCCTGGTATCAAGGACTCACCAGGCACCATCTTCAGTCTTTCAGTCTTTTTATTCAGTATTTTTTCCCAAGCAGAGGGAGAGTCTACTTCAGTATCCATCTGTCTCAGCTAATTGTCATCTCCTTGCTGTTTGTTTCAAATTACAAATGCCTAAGAACAGCAAGGTAGTGAAAAGAGAACTAGATGATGAGGTCATTGAGTCAGTCAAGGACCTGCTGTCTAATGAGGACTCTTCAGATGATGCCTTCAAGAAAAGTGAACTTATGGTTGATGATCAGGAAGAAAAAGATGTAGATGTTGAAGAAGGCTCAGATGTAGAAGATGAAAGACCTGCTTGGAATAGCAAACTCCAATATATTCTGGCACAAGTTGGATTTTCTGTGGGATTGGGGAATGTGTGGCGATTCCCCTATCTGTGTCAGAAGAATGGTGGAGGTAAGTTTTGTGATACAGCTTGTTGCACCTAGATAATGGTGCAACAAGGATCTAACCTTTTAGATTGAAAAGTTAGCAGAGAGAGCCACAGTCAAACCTGTTCCAATGTGTCAGGTTTTTTTTTTTTTTTTAGTTTTTGCCAGAGCCTATAACGAAAACCCCACATTTTCTTTATTTAGAAAGATACATTTGTTAAAGTAAGTAGCAGATTCTTGTAAGATGCCATTTCCTCATTTTAGGGTAGAAAGCTCTTTGTACTGTTAAACAGTTTACTATTTTCGTAAGTAACAAGGTACCTTTCACTTAAAACAGTAACATCAAGCTGTTTGTTAGTTGACCATCTGTGGTCTTGAATGCAGTTTGAAGCATGAGGTTGGAGACTTCCCTTCTCTATGAATGCAAGATTTAGTATTTCATCCGATGCTATACCATACTCAAATATACTACATTAATGCACATTCTACTGTAGCTATTTACTAAGCTGAATCTAAAACAAACCTGTCGCTTTTTAGGTGATACAGAAAGTGAATGTGTACAGAAAATAAAGGATAATATTCTACTCCTGCTGCTTTTTTAAAAGCTGAATGATACAACTGATGTAATTGAGGAGTATAGAAATGAGCCTAGAATATGAAAAAAGTGTATATAAAAGTGTAATACTTTGGGTTTTTTTTTTCTCAATTCAAGCACTAGAAATTAATTTTATGTTTTCAAATATTCTATCTTCAGGATGAAGTTAAATTCTTTTATATCTAGTTACTGATTTTTTTTTCTATCATTTAAATTCCTTTTTTTCTCTTTTATTCTGGAGAGAAAGTCATTAAATGATTGATTTAAAGTATGATATCAAGATATCTCAAGGATAATAGAGTATAGCAGTTTATTTTGTGTAGCTGGATTCTCCTTTGAAAGTCTGAGTCTAATGTAATTAGGAATTTTGCAAGCCAGTTGGATTCTCCTTTGAACCAAAAGAAGGGATCCATTGGTGTGCTCCTTGGACTGTTGGCTTCATGCCCTTAGGTGCTTCTGTCAGTGAAGATAAATTTAATTCTAGTCAAATATAAATGAATTAAATTAGTTAATAATTTCACATTTCAGAAAAAAAAAACAAAAAACAAAACCTCTAAAACAGTAAACCAGCCATTCTCAAGGATTATGACACTTGATTGATCAAACTTGAAAAAGTAACTATGGTGTCACTTGAGATTGTAGTTAAGTGCTTTCTCCTGTGCTGTGATTGCAGGAAATTGGATGTATAACATAGTCTGTGGAGATACGTTTTCTGCACATGCTGAGACAAGGGTGTATTTGGCTTTTAACAAAAATTCTGCTCCATTTTAGCAAATGACAGCCTTCTGAACAACAGAGAAAAGGAACTGATCATTACAGCTTTAGCTTGTTTGGTTTTCAAGTTAATCATAATACAAGATGGAGAAGGTCACACAAAACTTTGAAATATGCAAAGTACTTTGATGCCTATAGGTGTGTGCAGATGGAAGATAATTGTAAAAGTGCATAGAAGTATAGGGGGAGGGAGTGAAAGCTTCAAACACATAGTAAGAAAACTACACACATTTTATGTAAAGTTCTGTTTTCTGCTACACATATTATTTCAAATAAGTATTCTAGGTAAAATTAGAGTGGTTTTATGTAACCAATATCACTGTAAATATCAGTGTCAAAACTGTTCTGTAATCTGCTGATAAAGCTTTACTACCTGTTGAAGTCTCTTGGTATAAGGTAAACCATCGCTTAATTTTTTGTTAGAACTGTTTCAGTGAAGTGAATGACTAGGTCTCTACCTTCAGTTTAGACCTTCATTTTCTTCCCTGTGTTTAAGGAACTTATATCTGGAAAATACCATGTGAGAGGAGGGAAGTATATTAAAAAGTAGTAAACCAATAAATCCGGTTCCAGTTTAAACCCAAAAGAAGTAAAAACCATAGTTCCTCATTAGTTTCTTTCACAGCCTTCTTACAACACTATATTCTAAAACGACCAGTAAAAGAAAAGGTTAATCCTAACTCTGTAGTAATCTTCATTTTTATCTTTTTTTTAAGCTTCTGTGACAAGAACAACAAAATAAACATAGATAAGACACATCAAGGTTAACCCAAATAGATATATGGTATTCACAAATTTTGTGGTGAAAAAAATTGTTTCCCACCCTATTTTCAATAGAGATTTAGTTTGTTTATGTCTGTGGCCTGTGGTATGACACGCCTAACATCAAAGCTCTCTACTGCTTCAATACCTTGATACCATCTTTAAAAGTAACACTTTTTTTGAGTAACACTACACTGCAGTGAGAATTTGTATGTCTATAGATATCTTTGCAATCTCTGTTTCTGGGTCTGGTCTGTTCCACCAAACCAACTTCCTTCAATTTATTTCTTGTCATTATTTAACACTTACTCCCGTTGCTTTAATCCATAGCAACTCATAAATATTTAGGGTAATATCTGGTATTTTTTTTAGTTAACCAAGTTACAGCTACACTGGACAGCTCTTTGCTGACTTTTTCACTTGTCTTATTCCCAGAAAAATGTTTGTTGGGAGAGGTGACAGAAGAGGCTGGTATGCAGCTGGGATGTGCTTGGATCCACATTGGGGATGTAGCTGTAATGCCTAATGTTTAAGTGGAAAAAAGAGTCTGGGAGGAGACTGAAAGCACTCTAGGGTGCTGGTTTTCTTGACTTTGAAAGGGAGGGTGCAAAGAAGTTTTAGGCTCTGTGAAAGAGGGGCTGAAGATGTTCAGTGAAGTTTTGAGTAACTGACTATAGATCTCTCTGTCCTCACCACAGCCTCTTCTTACCCCTGGCAGGCAATGCCCATGCCCTGGCTGGCACTTAGGGCACCTCTTCCACTCTTTGCAGCCTAACAGATAAAAAAGCTGTTCCATCCTTGATTCTTGAGAAAGATGGTTTACACTGGAGCTCATTATGCTCAATTTCATTTTTGCACTGTAGGATTTGTTTATTCCTCCTTTACTACATGAAGGTAGTAAACTGTGTTTGTTCAGATAAGCACAGTTCCTATTTAAAAATATCATAACCTCTGTTAGCATGACATAGGTTCTGAGCTGCCTCAGCTTCCTCTGGTTGATAGCCTTAAAAATAAACTGCTCAGGTCTACCCAGTCTTGCCAAGATGCTCATAAATAGTGACAAACTAGATTTATAATTTCCTGCTGCTCATATCTGTCATCTGGAGGACAGCTTGCACTTTCACTATTTTCAAACAAAGAAAATATTTAAAGTTTATGCTGTTTGGTTATCATTTCCCTTTAGGATTAGCAGAAGTATAATGATACTGTTACATAATTAGAAGTAACAAAAGCAAATTAAATTAGCTATTCTGCTAAAATGACTGAGGGTTACTTTGAAGAAAAGTGAGGAGTCTACAAGGTTCTACATGCTCCAAGATTTTGTGTTGCATTTTTTGAGCAAGAACTTAATTTTTCTGATTTTTCTTCTTTTTTTTTTTTTTTAAGGTAAGTCTTTTTTTTTTAATATCTCTGTGATGTAAAAAGTCAAAAGAACTACTTAACAATTATAGATAAAAGTTGTGAGCAAAATAGGAAAAATTGTCATTATATTTTTAAAAGATTGACCTGAGTAGAGTCACATTATGAGTTTTTACAGTTAAGAAGTCTGAATTTTTACTGAAATACCAGCAGACTGACGTTAAAGTTCTGTGGTCTAATGAAAAAGCACGGTAGTTGTGCTTTTTCCTCTGCTGTGCTCTGTTAGAAACTAACAACTAATACAAGAGAAGTGGGAGCAAAGCAAGTATTCCCTTGTATTCCAACACTTGAGTATGCATTCAGAGGCTTTATAATGTAGCTTTGTATCAGTAATTTATATTCAGTGCCTTGAGTTCACTGATGACTCAGTATAATTTTTTGAGGTCAATATTATCAGACTCAAAATTTAGTTGTACTTTAGTGTACTGAAAATGTCCTCTTCCTATTTTGCAAGTGTGATTCTTCATTGAAGCTAATTGGCTAAGGTGATAATTCACCCTTTAAGCACAGTTTTATAAGCAGGCACACCTGAATGTACTGTGACAAGAAGACTATCCTATCAGTTGGATAAACAATAAACCTACAGATAAAACATAAAACCATTTTTCAGAGTTTTCCTGACAACAGCATTTTCTATCTTGTAGTGGTAAATAATTTTACTTACTGCAGCTTAGTATACTGTTAACTTAGTGTTTTGTTGCTCACTTGTCATAACTTTGAAAATTTTAGCATTTGACTTCGAAAATAAGTTCATCCAAATGTCAGCTTCTTGCTTAAATTGTCTTAGTAAGTGTCTAGTAAGCAATAAGAGCGGGATCTCTCTTCAAGACAGTAATAAACTTCACCTTGATTGAATAAGAATTAAATCAGACACCAGACAATTAAAATCTAGCACAGCAGCAGCTGAAACAAATGTGTGAAGTTAATACGTTTTCCAGGTTACATCAAGAATTGCTGGGAGAAGAAAATTCTTCTGTAGTATCTAGGTGATAATGAATGTTGCCTTGTGTTACTGCTTTTGAAAGTATTTTCCAACTCTTTAATCACTATTAATCATGTAATTTTATGATTTTTTTGAGCATTTATAAGAGCTTAAATCAAAACTATCCACTTCTATCAATAATGTTACCAAATGCAGTGCTTATGGTAATCTCAAGAAAGACAGTTTACCAGCTGTCCCATTCTGGTGCTTTATTAAATAAAAAAAAAAAAAAAAAGGAAATCAAAGCAATGCTGTGCACAGTTTTAACAATTACAAAGTCTTTAGGAAATCTCTTGTATCTTTTATCATTCATTCTAGTGAAGAAGAATGAGTGTTTTTTTTTCTTACTGAATTTTTTAATATGAAAGACAGTGTTTAAGACCAAAAAAAGTTAAAAAAACTAAGTGACTTAACAGTTGAATAATTTTGTAAATGTAAAAAGGAGACCTCAGGATCCTGAAGTACACAGAATTTTAATATTCAGAAAGCAGTTTAGCTGATGGGTTGTAGCAGACAACTGATTGTAGGATTTTTTTTAGGCCAATTTATTATTCAAATTCAAATTTTAATGGTCCTTATCCAATATTGTAACTGCAGGGACCCATGTTTTCATGCACAGGCAAATAAGAGACATGCTGAGATGTTTCCATAGTGATTTTTTTAAGGATGAAGTGAGGATGTCTTAGAGATCTTTGAAGCATGTCTACCTTCAAGGGAAGACTTCAGCAAAATACTTGCCCAGAGATGCTGTGATTTCGTGTTGACTATGGGGCACAGAAGTCCTTAGCTCCTGTGATACAGTTGGATAATCCAGCTATGTCCAAGCACTATTGTTCTGAAACTCACACGTGAAATTATATCCGTTTTCATGACAGGAACGAGATCAGAAGGAAGCTCAGGAGGTTTGAATAATAGAAGAACCAGCACTTCAGGTGCTTTGCTCAAACCTAGCAGTATAGACTTGAACTCTGTTGTCTGGCTACCCACTGAATTACAGGGTTGTCATGTCTAATGTAATGTGGATTTAACACCACATTTATTTAACTCATTTAGTAGAATCTAACTGATAAATCTTGCAATTTACATTGATACTGCACCATAAAACACCCACATCAGCCCAGTCTTTAAACGTGTGCTTAACTTTGCAGCCTTGTGATTAAGGTTGTGGACTGGGACACTGAAGAGCTGGGTTCAGTTCCTGCTCTAGTACAGTCATCCAGTGGGATACAGGGTAAGTCACTAGGCCCCAATTTTTTTGAGCTGTATAGGTTTGTCTCTGCTCAGCTATGCCACATTTGTCTAATTAAGATCTAAGGTATCATTTACAGTAGCATTATATGAAATAACACCTTTGTACTGTTGGCTTTCAATGAATTGTATTAGCAGATTTTTTTGAAGACAGTGATGCCAAAACTTCTCACTTGCAATGTAAATTCTATCTTGCAGAAATTTTGAGAGTCGTTCGGGGGTATTTAATGGTTTCTTTGTTAAATGTTTTTAAGACAGATAGTCTCCCTCATTTTTTAATATAGTTGTTGCTCTGTTCCTCAGTTTTCTTCATATTTTCTTTCTGTCTCTTAATAGAAAGTAAGTCCTTTGCATTCTTCCCATTATATGCACATAGAAGATGAACTGTGAGAGACACCAAAGTACTGAATAGGAATGTAGCTGCTACCTCAGTAAAAACAATGCTTCAGTAGATGCTATCAGACAATATCATTGCATAGCATATTATCACATCATGAAAATAAAACAAAGGAGCTACTTCATTGGTAATATAGCCTATAGACTGTGAGGTACATGACATTAATATTCTTTGTCTGTTATGCCAGTGGTTTTTCATAGAATCATAGAATGGTTTGGTTTGGAAGGGACCTTAAAGATCATCTAGTTCAAACCGCCCTGCCATAGGCAAGGAACCTTCCACTAGACCAGGTTACTCAGAACCTCATCCAACTGGCCTTTTAACACTTCTAGGGATGAGGGGTTCAAAACCTCTCTGAGCAGCCTGTTCCAGCGCCAAATCAACCTTATAGTAAAGAATTTCTTCCTAATATCTAAGCTAAATCTACCCTCCTTCATCTAAAAGCCATTCCCCCTTACCCTGTCACTACATGCCCTTATTAAAGGTCTCCAGCTCTCTGTAGGTCCCCTTTAGGTACTGCTATAAGGTTCTGTGAGGTCTCTCCAGGACCTTCTCTTCTCCAGACTGAATAACCCCAACTTTCCCAGGTCTGTTTTTCAGCCATGTGATCAACTTGGTGCCTCTGGACTCATTCCAGGACGTCAACACCTTATGGGGCTCCCATTTTTCTCAGATTTTATTTTTTCCTTTGTTTCCCCCTGGTCTTGAACTCAAGACTGCAGTTACTCCATGATTAATATCTTTGTATGATCTTCGTAATGGCAGGGGATGTCCAATTAGTGTGTACTTCATGAGGAGCAAAATAGCAAGTGGACCTAAATTGGAACGAATGCTACTAGAACATCTGAGACCTCCTGCACAGCCTAGGAAAGTTTAGCTTTTCTAACATGAACTGTATTCCATGAGATAAATTTCCCACTAAGGATATGAAAATACCAGTGCATTTTGATAGATTCTCAAAAAACCCCTAGAAAACTGATCCTGGATGAGGGAATTTGGAGTGGGACTTAGCTGGAGTTGAACATAAATGTCAAACTGGTTTCTGAATTCTGCTCAGCTTCTCTTTTATCACAGGATGAAGACATTGATTATACAGGTTAGCAAGTCTGAATCTAAGCTTCTGAGGTCTTTAGATCTTTGCTTTGTGGCTTGCTTCAACACGCTGCAGTCTGTATCTCTCAAATGTTTTTTCTTAGCCTTACAATGGTTTCGAACAGAAGATCTAAGGCCTTTGAGTTAGTTGTCCAGCACAGTGGTCTATATTGCAGAGTAAGAGCCACACAAAGTCAGGTGCCACGTTGCTTATAGCTGATACCAGCATATTTTTTTTAGCTCTGGTACTAGATACTCTGCAATGCCAAGGAGGAGGTTAGGCTTGGAACTTGTCAGTGCACTTAGTGTATGGATATATTTGATTGCAGTCAGACTTCCTGAAATAAATGGGGACGCATTCTTAAGTTAGAATTGTGTATGATCAGTTCCTGGGAACAAGACCTTAAAAAAGAGGAATTGCTTTTTATATATGTGTTTACATAAAACTGAAGTTACAGTTGCATTTTCAAATATGACTTGAAGAAATGAGTTGGTGAGTACTGCAAGATACAGATCTACAATACCCTATTTTGGTTCCACCTCATGCTTCTGTTTCTGTCTGGAGTCTTGTAGCAACAGGTTGATACATTTTTCTTGCTTGACTAGGTAGCATCATTATTATATACAGTATGAAATCCCCTTTTTGAGCATCTGAAAAATTGAGAAATCAAGAGATATCTTCTGAAACTTCTTATGACTGAAACTCATTCAGAATTTTGTGTACAGAGTGTTTTCTATATTTCCTCTATATCCAGTCTTGCTTCTCTGTTACAAGTCAAGCTGTAAGGTTTTTTAAGAAACGTGGATTCAGCTCCTGATGATTTTGTAATTCTAAAAAGTCTGATTGAATATCCAAAATTTCAAACAAATAACTTATTTCAGTAATATCTCACTTGCAGTAAGGCTTGCCTCAAACATGTTACAGTGTCTTTGGGTTTTTAAATAAATTAGGTGTCTTTGGGTTTCTAATAGCTTACAAGACTTATGACCAAGGTTCAGCTAAAATTATTCTTGCATGTGATCAAGAATCTGTGCAGTGAAAGACACTATTTCAAATTTGAAGCTATTAGAAATTTTCACATTTGTTCTGTCAAGTTCTGACTCTTCTTCCGTTTATTCTGATTTATATTTTATTCCCCTCATAGGTGCCTATCTTGTGCCATACTTAATCTTACTACTGATAATAGGGATTCCACTCTTTTTCTTGGAGCTCGCCGTTGGGCAGAGGATCCGTCGAGGGAGTATCGGTGTGTGGAATTACATCAGCCCCAAACTTGGAGGAATTGGATTTGCAAGCTGCGTAGTAAGTTTTTTAACATTCTGTCCTTTACTTTCAGGTGTTATGATTTAGACTTCCTGTTTTGCTGCAGGGAAAGGCCATTGATTTATAGCTGGACATCAAGATCAGTTTACAGTGTTTTTGAAGATCTTAGAACTTGAATTGATCCATTAAAATTGTTGGTGTATATGTGTCTGTTAAGTCAGTCAACTTGTATTTTGGAATTATTTTGAAATTAGGAGCTGTGGAAAAGAGTAGCCTTCTGGAGGAAAAATGCATGTAAAAGTATAGGTGTAACATGATTAATATGGAGAAAAGTGAAAATATAGAAAATGGGTACTTTTATGAGACAAGTTGTTCCCTTCTTCTTCTGATTTAGTTTAATTAAACTTAGGTTCACTGACTAATATACAGAAATATGCAGTTCAGCAGGAATTTTTTATTTACTTAATAAATATAACTTTTTGGTTGTTTTTTTTACTAGGTATGCTTCTTTGTGGCCCTGTACTACAATGTCATTATTGGATGGAGCCTTTTTTACTTTTCCCAGTCTTTTCAGCACCCATTACCGTGGGACCAATGTCCTTTAGTTAAAAATGCATCTCATACCTGTAAGTCTATGTTAACGTAAGGTTCTTAAAAATCATATAAAGAATATAGAATTCGATATTTTCAAACAAAAAGGAGAAAAACTACAATTCAAGAAGATATTTGTGTGCAAAAGTGGGTTTCTATCTTATTAAGATGTCACTTTATGGTACTTGGAAAAATACAACTAAAGCCTAATCTAAGACAAATACACTGTATTTGGAAAGAAGTATCATTGTCAATAGCATTTTAAAGAGTAATGAAATTAGGAGAATGCTATTTACTATGTTGCAGAAGAAAAAAATCTTATTTCTTTTTTTCTGATGTTGATACTGCTTTTTATAGTAGGTGAAAAACAAAGGTGAAAGAAGGATATTTTTACATTTCAACTAGTAGGATACTTCCTGGCAAAAAGTTGTTGGTTTACTAACAAGGAGAAAATGTAAAACTAAATATCAATGAAATGCAAGTGATAAGAGCACTGTTTTCTTTGTAAATTAATGGAAATGAGATAATCAGTCCTTTGAGTTTTGCTGTAATGAGAACCTCTTACAGACATATTCTATAACAACATGAAAAGTTCCTTATCCTTTGGATTTGATTATCTTGTAAAAGTACACGTTTTGTATTATTATTGCTATTATAATATTAATTATTTCTTCTTTTAGTTTTTTTTTATTTCAGGTCCTAAATTTTTTTTCATTATCTTTTGTGGATTTATTTACCACTTGAATAAAGAACAACCAGGGATATTTGAAAAGTGGTACCTTTTTGTAGTGTCTTTTCCAGAGCTGTTTGCTTTAGTTATTATACAGAAATAGTCAGTATTTGTGAATGTTGATACACAGTCAAACAGACTGTATTCCACAAGTCCATTAGTTGAGCAGCAATGGCTGTTTATGTACTCTTACCTTCCTTAATATTAATATATAACATGTCAGCCTAACTTGAGCAGAGGTCATGTGAACTAAGCTTAAAAAAAGAAAGCTATTATATTTGATAACATCTTACCATTTTTAATAGATTATTTCAGTGAAAATCTGTCATCTGTGTTAGGTTTCTTAAAAATAGTGTGCTTTCCCCCTTTTTCCCCTGTTAATTATCTTGACTCAGGACATGCTTACATGTATGGTTGATTTTCAGGTATAAATAATTTATAAAGAACTTGAGTAAATATTTTCTCTGAAGGAATCTTTCTATTTATGTGTTACATGTCTAGATACACACAGTTTCCTAAACTATTTGGTAACATGACTATAACAGAATTACAGTATGATCCAAAGAATCACATCTGGATTATATATAGCAACTTTCATTAAATGTATCTGTGTAGGAACCATTTATTTCCTTTTCTCATCACTTGGATATCACGTTACTGTTTTATTGTTTACAATGGTAGTTAAGTCCCTGTTTATTTGAGTGTCATATCAAAGCAGACACAATCAATGATTTGTTTTCCATATGTCTTCAAATTCATGTTCATTGCAGAGAGATAGTTTTCATAGTATGTAGTTCATAATATCATATGCCCGTAATGTAATTTTATATGTGATAAATGGAATGTATGTCTTCATCAAAACCTGCCTACTATTTAGTTCTGAAGTGGAAAATAAATTCTGCCTTGGGGTAGGATTAACCATAATGCAGAGGAATACATTATCCCAAAAGGGTGTTTTAAAAGATATACCCAGAAACTTTCACTGATAGCAGCCATTTTTTTCTTTTAGACCATGTCTTAAGACTGTTTTGTGAGTTTAATTTCTTAATAAATGATGGTGACACAATTAGAAATATTGAGAAGTGGTAGAACATTGTTATGAAATACCTCTCCTGAACCCATTCTTTACTTGCTAACATCTCTTTGACAGTTGTGGAGCCAGAGTGTGAAAAAAGTTCTGCAACCACTTATTACTGGTACAGAGAAGCACTGAATATTTCCAGCTCTCTGTCAGAGAGTGGGGGTTTAAATTGGAAGATGACTATCTGCTTGCTGGCTGCCTGGGTCATAGTGTGCTTAGCCATGATCAAAGGCATTCAGTCTTCAGGCAAAGTGAGTATACTGTTTACCTGCATGACATTGCATTGTTTTGAAGCATTTCAGGACATTTCTGTCAACCAAACCTTTTGTTTTCTCTCTTGAAATCTGTAGGAGCAGGTTAAGTGCTTTGACCCACCCGTGCATTTGTATAATCTCAAGTAAAGGGATATTAATAGTTAAGCATTAAAATTCTGTCAATTTTATTGGAAATGGTAGGAATTTAGTGGGAGTTGAGATCTGAAGAAGAATAATTTTGCTTCTCATCAGCGTAATTGTTGCATGTAACTGTACCTCAGCCTTACTGTGCAGCATAAGTCTCTGTGTTTTGAGTGTCTAAGGAAGTAAGATTCCATGTGTACTCACTGTGTGACTGCACTGCATTCACATGTGCATGCTTCTGGCATTAGCACAGCTGCTTTCCAGGATTCTTTTGACTAATGGCTTACCATCCCTTTGCCTCTGAGTACTGTTACCTTGTCTTCTTTCCTTTGCGTGCAGCCAGCTGAATTTGCTGGTGAAAGATTTACTAGATCTGTTGATCTTGGTGGGATTATCAAAGGAACAATAATTTGTCCCTATAGCAAAATGCTTTGCTAATAAAAAGTTTGGCACTGACATGGCAATTGCTATGACCTCCTTGGGGCATTTCAGTTAACAAAATAAGTATCATGTTTAACTAATGAGTCATTTTACTAAACTTTACAGAATAAATTTTCTTTTCAGTGATGTATAATGAAAGATCAGATTTGATTACTATTTTTTGTTGTTTTGACAGTAAGTATTACTTAGTGATTGAATTAATTGGTTATGTACTTTCTATTGATTCTTGTCCCCTTTCATTCTGAAGACAAAATTAGTTTCTATTCACACTGCATACCTTGGCCATACCCAGTCAAAGTGCTTTTGTAAAGAGGAGCATTTCTGCAGCAGTTTACTTCTGTCTTTGTTTTGATCTCATTAAATTTCCCTGGAAGTCCACTGGCTCTTTATAGGTTAGTGATAAATACATCAGGCAGTTGTATTGCTTTTGTACAGTACAGAATTTAATTTCTTTTAAAATCATGTGATTTTACTTCTTCTGCAGAGACAAGGGGAATGGGAAGTGTTCTGCGTATTTCTTAGAGCATGTGATTATCGATTCAGTCATACTGTGTAGTGAATGAACCTATTGAAAAGGAAGTCCATGTTAAATGTCATGTTACATCTTTTCTTACCTTCTTGTATTTCAGATCATGTATTTTAGTTCCCTTTTTCCATATGTGGTACTTTTATGCTTTCTGATCAGAGGACTGCTCCTTAATGGGTCAGTGGATGGAATTCGTCACATGTTCACCCCTAAGGTATGTACTTAATTTCTGTTTGCAGGGTGTTAAAGTTTCAGTGGCAATTTGACCATTTATGAATGCTCTCATTTAAGCTTAATGTTTTTGTAGAACATTTAGCTGTATTGGTGTTTGCTTAAATTGCAAAATTTTTGTTTATCTCAGTGGCACAATACCAAGCCCTAAAGTCCAAAGGCTCTAGGTGTTCCCAGGTTCTGTAGAATTAGCTCTCTTAGGTCAGGGTTCCCAGAGTTATACGCCTCTACAAAGCTAAACAGCTGAGAGTGCAATTTAGAGATTTCAGGAAGTATAGAGAGCTCTAAATACTGAAAAGAGAAGTTTGCCATTTTCTAATATTGAAATGTCTAGTTCTGGGTTGTCAATGCCTTACTTTGAACCATCATGCATAATTAACTTGTCCCTTTTGAAAAAGAGCTTTCTTTTTTCTTCCTTTTTCAAAAAAAAAAAAATAAAAATAAAGCTGTTTACATAGTAGCCTTAAGTACAGGAGACCTGTATTTTATAGTTAAGTGGTGAAAGTACTTGCCACTCAGCTTTCCTTATCAATTTTCTTGTGCCATGCCAAGTTAGCAGCATATTTTTTTTTTTACTGCTAGTATTTTTGCCAGGAACATGCTTTACACAGCTTTAGATTTTCTAATTACAGAGGTGATAAGGGATGTTATGAATCATTGTTTAGCTTGAGGATCTAAATTCTACCCACACCTATCTCAAATGTTTGCCACTACATCTATATTATAGGAGCAGCATGTTTGAATAGCCAGAGCCGTACTCAGGAATGTATGTGTATTGGCTTCATATTGTGTTGTGAAATGGGCTTTCCAGCTAGTCCACTTCACAATACAGTTGAGAAAAACAGGACTATTATTTCAAAAATGAAAGCTAAATAATAAGATAATCAAAATCAATGCACATAGTGGCTAATGCTAGATGACAGGATGTTGTCAGTTTTTTTGATTTCAGGTGTTTTGAGTCTGGAGAACTGTCATCCAATAAAAATTACATTTGTCAGCTCTCACGTTGATACAGTCATGTTCCACTTCACTCACTGTCACTGCTTTAGAGAGTCATGCTTGTGCAGGAACTACCAGGCTGCTCAGGCAAATTTGGGAAACATGAGGAAGAGAGAAATGTAATGCCTAGTAATGAGAGAAAGTCTAAAGTGGAGGTGAAATACAAGCCTCTATAAGATGTAATTTGGTTTCTCAACCACGGTGTTAATACTTTCTTTGGCTGGAGAAATACCACTGGATACTGAGGGAAAATAAATATGAAAACTCCCCTTGGATACCAACACCTTTTCAGTATTCACTACTTCGTGAGTTAGACTTAAAATAAGTTGCAGCTGGTGCTTACTTTACAGTTACATTATGCTTAATTATACAATAGTTTCAACTGTTCATGTAAATGATATCAAAACAAAAATGATTCTTAATTTATTCCGCAGTTTCCAGTTCTGTATCAAATAAGTTGTGGTTTAAATTTGAAGTTAGGAGGCCTGTATGTCACAGGTATTATACGTGAATATAAACCTTAAAAAATACTTCTATTAAAATTTTTTGTACTTGAGCAGTAATTTGGATTGTAAGTTCATATGAGGCTACCTGAAGAAATTCAGACTCCCTCACCTGTTGTTTCATTCACTCCACTGTGCTAACATTTTATTTGGGCATCCAGGTTATAAAAAGGAGTGCTAAACCAATCCAGCATGAAATTTATCCAGGTAGATAGATGTGAGAGGGAAGGGAGAAGCATCTTTTTGGTCCAATTAGCTGAGCAAGTGACCACATTTTGAGCACAGACAATCACAGCAAATTCCCATGAGTTACACCAGCACAGGAGAGGACTGGCACACATTGGTGCAGGTGTGAGAGTGCAAGACTAGGGTAGAAGGAGAGAATTTCTCTTTTTGGCATGGCTGTTAAACAAAGCAGAAATTCTAAAAAGAAACTTCATGGAAAACATAAAGAAAGGTAGATGGAAAGCCCACTTAAATCAACTACTGCAGTTAAACTGTAGGATTATATGAAGCTGAAGTACAGAGACTCAAAAATTTCACATACAATAACTAGTAGCAAATCAACCTAGAGTTTATTTTGAAAGTTTGGGCAATGTGTATCTGAAAACACACTACTTTTGATGGTACCAAAGGATATATTACAGGAACTGAGAAGTTCTTTGATATTTCAACTAGTCACGGATTTGGTACAGTTAAGAATGTTCCTCGCGCTCCCTCTGGTGTGAAGCTCTGGCACGACAGTGTGGTACAGAGTTAAAACTACATGCAGTAGCCACTTGTGCATTGAAACTGTAATCTAAATTGTAAGTCAGGAATATGTTTAATGTCACAAACACCTTTTCCCAATTATATTATATTTCAGCTATAAATAAGTGAATAAAGAAGCTTTCTGCTGCCTATCTGTAATAAATATTACATCTCCATAGGAAACTGACAATTTATTCAAAATGTTGTAACAATAGCAGATTTATTTCTCCTCAGAGTAAGACAGTCAGTCTAATAATGCTGGCATCTATGCTGATGCTTTTTAGTTTTACTTTTATGTATAAACCTAGGGCTTAAAGAAAATAAAAGTCACTTGTATTAATGGAGGCTCTGAATCAGCTTGAGCAAATCTGATGTTTAAATTTGACATGTACTTCTTTACTTCTTTTTTTGTGATTTAGTATCTAGAAGAATTTGAGATAGAGGATGACTCATAACTTTGTAACAAAGCTTTTTTTTTTTTTTTTTTTAAGGAAAAATGCAATTGATTTTGTTAAATTTTTTTATAAAATGCTTAGTTGCCCCTGAAATACATGACCCATTTAACATTAAGGATTAAGTTCAAGGCATCTGACTTAAGAGATTTGACTCATGCACTATACAGCTTGTGGTGGCAAGCATTTATTTCATATATTTTGTTTTACTGTACATATTTGCATGTAATAGAATTCCATATAAGCATGTATATCTCATGTTGACCTTTTTTGTTCATTTGAAAAGTAACAACTAAGCAACTTTAATCATACTCATTGCATTTATTAAGAGGGTTGATCAATCTAAAATACATCTTAAGTCTAATAAAAGTCAGTACATATACTGTAAATAAAAGACATTTAATACTGTAAAAAAAGAAAAAAGTTCTCATTTCTCAGTATAACTAGCTGCTATTTCAATTACATAGCTCCAGTAGTGTCTTGTTGTTGGGAACATGCTGTATAGTATGTTTCTCTTCAATGCTTAAATTAATATAAAATAAATAGAAATTCTGGCCCATAAGTTTGCCAGCATCAGGGGTTGCATTCAGCTTTCATTTTGTCATAATGAAAATACAGCTGTAGTGGAGTATTAGCATTTTATGATGTAGGGTTTATTCTGTTGTTTTTTTTTATATAATAGAAATGCATTTTATAGCTGACATATATTATATCTAATTTCAAACAGCTTGAAATAATGCTGGAGCCCAAGGTCTGGAGAGAAGCTGCTACTCAGGTGTTCTTTGCCTTAGGGCTTGGATTTGGTGGAGTCATTGCCTTTTCAAGCTACAACAAGAGAGACAACAACTGCCATTTTGATGCTGTACTGGTGTCCTTCATCAATTTTTTCACTTCTGTGCTGGCAACTTTGGTGGTGTTTGCAGTTCTGGGCTTCAAAGCCAATATCATAAATGAAAAATGTGTTACCCAGTATGAATATCCATTTCTTTTTTTAAAATTATTTTTACTGTTTATTTCGTTTATGAACTAACGCAGACCACTGAGTTTGTTCTCTCCATTCTATGGTGTTTTACAGAAATTCAGAGAAGATTTTAAAACTTTTGAAAATGGGCAATCTCAGCCAAGATATGATCCCACATCATATCAATTTCTCAAGCATTACAGCAGAAGATTACAATTTAGTTTATGACATTATACAGAAAGTCAAAGAAGAACAGTTTGATTCTCTGGGTCTGAAGTCTTGTCAAATTGAAGATGAACTTGATAAGGTGAGATTAAGTTGAGTACAGAGATTATGAACAGATGAATATTTGTAAGCCTGAAGTAAGGTGTGAAGTGTTCTACACAGTGTACCTGTGAGCCATGCAGTTATAAAGACCTGGATGAAAACATGGTTGCATTCCAGCTCACTTGAGGACTTTTGGGTCTGATGTCTTAATATAGTCTTCACTGATTTATAGGATATTTTGATGATTATATCATTCTTCTCAGGAGGTGATAAGTTTTTTAAGCTCTATTTTTCAGAACTGAGCATGAGGGTTTTTCCAAAGACTAAACAGAGGTGTTACCTATTCAATGTCTCAGACTGCAAGATACTCTGCTGTTAAGATACAATTATTAGATACAAATACTACTTCACTAAAACTAAAAAAAATATTACCTACTTATCAGGTAGTTGTTTAATGAGCATCATCCTGTTTTGAAATTTTACAGTAAGCCAGATCTGTAACAGAAATTTTAATTTTCTATAGTTTTTTAGTTTTCTATAGTTTTAGAGAGGCAATTGCAGATTGAAACACTGACTTCTATATAGTTGCACCAGCATCTGAATATAAAATATAAAATTGGTGATTTAGAATTTTAAAGTTGCTATACTGTGGCCACTGTTTAAATTTGAAACAAAAGTATAGAAATTAAATTCTTTATATGCTTACTGGAGAAAACAGAGTGTATTTTATAGTAGTCCTGTATAGTAGCTGTCATGCAAAATTATCAGTGAAAGAGAGAAAGAAGTTTTGATTGGACATGAAAGGAAAATTTCACATAATGAATGCAATTAGCCATTGGACTAATCTCTCAGTGGAAGTGGTGATTTCCATGTCATGTTTTTAAGATTCAGCTTGACAGGATGCTGGGTCATCTTGTTTAGCCTGCTTTTGCCCAGAAAGTTTGGACCAGATGATCCATGAGACACCTTCAAACCCAGTAATCTATGATTCTGTGAAAGAATTGTGTTAATACCAATCAACTTACAAATTCTCATGTTTCAGTAAATAGTATTAATTGGGAGAATTACATTTAGATAGCAACTTCCCATGCTGCCTTCAAGATGTAATCAATGACACTGTATGAACACGAAGTCTTGTCAGGCTGTCACACTACTGAAAAAGCAACAACAACAAATCATGTATAATGGTATAATGGTATCATTTTTATTTTCCTCACTAACAGGCAGTTCAAGGAACTGGTTTAGCTTTTATTGCATTTACAGAAGCAATGACCCACTTCCCTGCTTCACCCTTCTGGTCAGTCATGTTCTTTCTCATGCTAGTAAATTTGGGACTTGGAAGTATGTTTGGAACCATTGAAGGCATTATCACGCCCATTGTTGATACCTTCAAGGTCAGGAAAGAAATTCTTACTGGTGAGTTAAACAAACTTTCTTTTCTCCATAGAGCAGTAAGCTAAAATTTTTTTGAGACTATGAATTTTTTTTTTTTTGACATGAAAGTTTACAGAGCATTTTACAGAGCAGTAAATCACTGTATTCCAGGCTGTACTTCCATGCGTAGGCATATTAATACCTGCTAAGCTTTTCCTGAATGTTAAAGTAGCATAAACACCCTAAAACTTGAATTTTAATTTAATTTCTGTTAGAGGTTTTCTGTATGGTCAGTCCTTTTGGGCTCTTTCAGACTACTTTCCATTCCAGCCTTCCATTCCATGTCACACACTGGAGAAACAAAGGAGAAGAAAGAGTGAAAATACATTACAAATTACTACAAATTATTCCTGAGTAGGCCAGATAAAATCTTAATTTATTTGGAAATTTTTATTATGCTAAAATCAGTACAGTTACTCTCTAGAGAAACATATTTTTCCCTGTTAAATGTTTATAAAGTCTTAAACAAGACGTCTAGTTGTTTTGTTTGGTTTTTTGTTATTACTTAAATGCCCCAAATTATTTGAGGTGTAGCATGTTCACATGGCTTTGACTTGTAGGGATTTCTCTTTTATATAAAACACCAGCAAAGGTGGGGAAGTTAGGTTTCTGAAAACCTTCTGGGCAGCTGCAAGAGACTTGGTGTGTTAAGCACAAATTCAGCTTTTATATCAATGCCTGTAAAAGGTGGGATAGAAAATAAATTTTTAAAAAAGGTGCTTTAACATTATGTAACTCTATGAAGAAAATAATAAACTCGGTGAGAGAAATTATAAAACATTTTATAAGACTTAACCCCTGATGCAGCAGAACACTGCTTTTTTCCCAATTGCTTTCCTTACTTTACTGAGATAATAAGTAATATTTGATAGATTAAAAAAAATCAAATTCTTAAAAAGATAAATCACTTGATTTTTCAGAAGTCCTAAGTTACTGAACACTTTTTGGTCTTTTTGGTTCTTTTAATTAGGTCTTAACTTCTTGCTACAACAATTAGAAATTAGCTGTTCTTCCTAAGTATGTGTGCAAGTACCATGATACATAGTCATTACACTGGAGTAATGGAACATTTTACAATAATTCCTTGTTACTCTGACCAAAAAAAATTAAGATAAAGAAATATTCAAGAACTGCCTTTCTCTTGTAACTTTTTAAAGTGGTGTGCATGCATGGTTTTAGCTCAACTCAGTTGTTCTCAAAAGATTGCAACTTGATGTGGTGTTCTGTTAATTAACTGGAAAAAATGAAATCTCTGGATTATTTTTCATGCAGTACAGGTGGCATTTAAGACGGATTATGGCTTCAATAGATTTTGTGCTTACAAGACAAGCAATTCAATTTTCACAGAATTGTTAGCATATTTGTAACTCTTTGAGTTCACGGAAACCAACTCAAATGCTTAAATTTATTTTGCATTCAACAATGTCATGCATCATGCTGAGTGGTGGAATGTTCAGAAAGTCATTATAGAAATATAATGACTATACAGGGTTCAAGAAACTGATTAGACTTCTATCACAATATTTGAAACAGTGTCATTGTCTTACTTTCAGTGTTACAACCAATAATTGATTATCTTGGATTAATGCAGTGGGTGTATTCTGTAAAGATATTTTATATTTTGACCTAGATTAATTGCACCTTATTTTGGACTACTTAGGTGTGTCCTTAGCCCAAGTTCCCTGTGAGGGTCAAAAAAAAAAACAAAACTCTTTAACTGTAAGAATCAGTCTTACTGATGCTCAGCCTACAACTGATTGTCTCTGTGGGACACACAAGGACACACATGGACACACTCTCGTGAGAAATCTAAAAACTATTAAAACATCTGACTCTAGATTTATAGTATTTCCACACAGACCAGGGATTGGAGGAGAAGTTAGACACCTCTCCCATCCCATTGATCAAGACAACTGCCCATCAGTTGTTTTTTCACACCAAGAGAAAGTATGTAAACAATCTCATCTTAACATAAACATGCTTCTAATTACACCTGTGTGTGAGAAAGAACTAAAAACTAAGAAAACATTAAGTTAGAAAGTGCATCAGGAAAGCTTGAAAAATCAGGACGACAACTGATTTCTCGATTTACTGAAATTTGACTTAAGCATTAAATCCTGTTACTGACAAATTTAGTTGAAGAATATTATATTGGGATCCATTATGCAGGATCAACCTTTGAAGAAATATATTTTGAGTTGTCCCTAAAGAAGGGACAGAAATGTTGCTTAATGTACAAATTCATTGAGACAGATCCTAATAGAATTTTATGCCATGAATGATCTTCTAGGAGAAGTCTATTCAGTCTTTTTGTATTTTTTAGAATCATAGTCTTTTTAGAGTCATAGAAACTTTTCCATGTTATTTTTTCCCCCATATTTTCACTTCTAAGTTCTTTTCACTTCTGAATTCCAAAAAGTGAGCTGGTCACCAATTAATATGATGTGTGATGTTTTGCCTACTGGTTGATTTTACTCTTGCCATTTACATTACGTTTAGTGAGAAATAGTCTCTTGATTAATTTCTCCTGCTTAATCAGGACTGCTGACATACAGTTATTCTAGTAATTCTAATTTCATAACTTCTTTGTTTTGTATGAAAGAGGTAGGATTACTAATATTCTTCAAACTGAGACCCCCTAAACAGTAAAATGTTATTGACTTTACTTTTATGAAATAATGCGTTAGTTCGTCTTTTTCCTTGGAACTTTGTTGTAGTTATAGCTCACATTTCTGTCCTTTTTTCCAGTCATCTGCTGCTTGTTAGCATTTTTTATTGGCCTGATCTTTGTGCAGCGCTCTGGAAATTATTTTGTGATGATGTTTGATGACTACTCAGCTACTCTGCCCCTGCTTATCGTGGTCATTTTGGAGAATATTGCAGTCATCCGAATTTATGGAATAGACAAGTAAGTGAAGGAAATTTATCTCCCTGTCCATATCAACACTGTTTTTAACAATAATCATTACTATTTTAATTGTATTTTATGAAGCATTTGCAATATACACAGAAATACAAGTAATTAGAAAGCATATCAATCTGTCAAGAATGTCAAGCATATCAAGAATCTGGTCTGTTTTTAAGAGCAGGTTTGGAGCCAGATACACTACATCAGAACAGTGTACTGAAAGCAAAGAACGATTGCAAGAGGTCCAAAAAGAGGAGAATGCAGTTAAAGAGACAAAATTAGAGATATAGAGAAGAGGCTGAATATGAAAGTATCGGGAATTTGTTTCAACAAAGACATGAAGAGGAAGATTTCAAAAATAACTATAGTCTAAGCAACAGATGAGGATGAGTATTTCAATGCAGTATTCCAGGCAGCCTGAAAAGGAAACAAACCAAACTCTAATGGTAGTAAAAAGGAAGTATCAATTTATGAACTAAATTTAGTTTGGGGTGTTATAGCAATTAATTTTTCTGTACATTAGTTGCGAGAGAGATGATGATAGCAAAAACTGGGTCAAAGCTTATGTGGAAGCTGTGCAGTTGACAATGAAGTAAAGTGACCTGCTAGAGATGGGTGAAAAGGAATGACCATAAATCCCTCTTATTTTTTTCTTTTTTTTTTTGTTTAATTAATTTTATACCCAAAATCAGCAGAGTGTGTTCAGTATTGAGATCAATATGTGCCACTCTTAAGGAATAGAAGAGTTTGTATCAAAAATAACTTGTGCCATGCACAGGTCAAACAGAGCATGCTGTACTAACATGCTGAAGTAATTAAAACATCTGTGAGTCCTTTGTGTGAAGACATAGAATGGGTGGAGTTCTGTTTGACTTTTTGCTTATTTCATCTGAGTAATCAGCCATTCTTCGTCACAATGAAACAAAACTTCTTCTAAGAAGAAAATTTAATTTTATGGTTTCCAGACATTGTTTCTGGTCTATGCTAGTAGTACTTGGTCTACTTGCTCGTTAAGGGAGAATTCCTACTTGGACCATATGTATAATCCTATAATTGGTCACTTAGTTATAATAACATCATGTAGATTATTTTACACCAAAAGATAAAACAGATGACCTGGTTATAAGGTTGGTAATGTCCAAGCTCCACTGTGAATGGAGGTAGACATGTCAAAAGCCAGCAGCTTACTTGTGAGGAAGTTGATGTTTAGGCATAGCTAAAACATGGTAATCCTTTGCTTATGACTCACAGTGCAGGTGATTCATGTTTTCACAAGGGGTTCTGACAGGATACAGTGCAAAGTTAACAGCCAAGTTTCTCATTTGTAGTGACCACCCAAGTATTCCCTCTGGAATATTCCTAGTATTTCTTCTGATGTATGTTTCTCCAGAATACCCTTCAGGAACCTAGCAATTCAGTTTGCAAAAACTGTCAGTATCAACAGCCTCAGGTTGCCATTGGCTGTGGTAGTACCAAGGGTTCCTTGTAGATGAAGTTCTGTATAAATGTCTTCTTAGACATAAAGTCTTTGATCAGATAGTAGAAAACCAGAGCATAGCATCCAAAGGGTGCTATAGAAAAGAGACGTGTGAATCTCTGTAGCCAAGAAGGAAAATCTCACATGCTGGAATCCGTGCTATGAGGAGCTTGAGCTAAAGGAGACTTCTAAAAGAGGATAAGTAGGATGGAGACAATGGAAGACTTTAAAGATAACAGATTCATGTTCAACTGGAAGAAGAACTGGAGATCTCAGAAAGAGGCTATCTATAGAGGGCACAATCCATTTGTATTTTCAGCTTCCATTTAATGATGTGTTTTATTTCAGTGTAAACAAACAATAGAATGCCTCAAGCTGTGCAGTTTAAATTTTTTTCTGAGAGTGTTTTCTGAGAGCTTCTGACAGAAGCTTCGCATGTGTAACTGCTTGGAAAACATCCTTCTATAAGAGCTTTTTTGAGATGCACATTTCAAAAGGGAATGGGACCACAAGGGGGTTAAAACAATCATTGCTTGTGCACACTCCAAAAGAATTATTTCTAAAAGCATTCTCTGTTTCTATTGGCTCTGGAACTACGTACTCAATCATGAGTACAAAAATAGGAGTTTTGTTCATGTCTTAACTTTAAATTTTGAGGAGAAAGGAGGCAGTTTTATAGCTTTGCAAAGTTTTATTTCTGCAGCTTGTATGATGCAAACCATTGCTTATGTAAAGTTGGTTTTTTAGACTGCAGCATATGTGTGGGTTCAAAATTAATACTGCACAATCTGTAAGATGTGCTGGTAAACAACTCAGTAGATAATACAAGAAAATATAAAAAAAGAATCTTATAAAAGAAAAGTGAGTTTAAATATCTTCCAGCTCAGTCCAGCAAGCAGCTTACTACTTCACTGCACTGTGCAGGGATTCCTTTTGTTCATCTGGTCTGAACTACTAGTATAAACTCTATTTTTCAGCCTATCAAGTAATTTATATATAAGCATTTTTTCCAGTGTATTGATTCCCTCCGGTTAGGTGCTATGTATTGATTACAGCGCTCAAAATCTTGGTGCCTACACTAACAATAACATTTTAATCTCTTCACAGATTTGTGGAGGACCTGAAGGATATGCTGGGGTTTTCTCCAAGCCAGTATTATTACTACATGTGGAAGTATGTTTCACCATTTGTATTGTTATGTTTGCTGGTAGCTAGCATTGTCCAAATGGGATTAAGTCCTCCTGGTTACAATGCTTGGATTGAAGATACGGTATGTATATAGTGTGTATGTGTCTACATAGGGTTTCTATGTATATAAGATACCATCGCCATCATAGTAGTGATCCTCCCTGAAGCATTTGAGAAACACATGAACAGACAAAAACATTGCAATTAAAAATTCAAAATCAGTATAAATAATGACACGGTTGCTGTTATCTCAAGTAACTTTGATAAAAAAATCAACAATTTTTAAGTAAAATTAAAAATAATAGTTCTGCTTTAAAACATAACTTATTGACACAAACCTTTTTACTCTAGGTGACTTTTATTTTGTAATGTATGATGAAGAAACTCTTAATGATGAGAGAGGTTGTTCACATTCATTAAGTCTAATTTTACTGCAGAAAGCAGTTGATAAATGCATAAATCATTTCAGATATCACATCAGGTTTTTTATGTGGAATTAAATATTGAGATGTAGCCATGTCATAATTTTTTCCCTTTGGGAACACATATCACAATGTAGGTAGCAGCTCTGTTAAAACCTGTATCTGATAAAAACTTGTCAGGGTGAGCGGCAAGACAGTTCTGAGCTTTGACTTCAAAAAGAGATTCAGTCAAGGTAACTCTGAAGACTTTGGCTAGTTGTAGGCTCATGAGCCCTCAGCTATTTCTACAGGCTTTTTATGCAAAATGGAGAGAGAAAATGTCAGAGAAATTAATCTAACAAAACTTCCCCAAATTAGCTGGCGGGGAAGTCACAGCAAAGACAGGTAAAGGATAAACACAAGAGGTTGGCTTTACTATTGGTAGATATATGCCTGCCTCTATCCAGACAACTACTTAATTCTCAGAAAAATGCTCTTGTTACATTTGATTCTTGCCCTCAAAAATTAGAAAGAGAAATACCTTAGAATACAAAACATGCCTTTCCTTTCAACATACAGAATTAGGCAAGCAGAGCCTGTTGGCCATTGATGCATGGATGCAGTAGCAGTGTGGGTTGTAGTCAGTGCCCCAGTATTAATTAGAGTTTACCTGAAGTTTATGCAAGGTGCAATAACTGAGATGGTTCCTGTCTAGACCAGCTATTAGCCTACAGAACAAGGGCTAATTTTCCAGGCATAGTTACAGATATCACTGTACACTTGTATGTTCTGGACACCCTTTAAAGGATCAGGGAACAACTACAGAGAAATGTTATAGAAAGCCTAAAATGAAAATCTAGATTTATGTGCTGCTGAAGTGCTCTCAGAAACTGTTTAATAGTGTTTTCGTCTTGCTCACTGGCTGAAAGACAGCAATGCTACATCTCTCTGACTCTTCACATTTGAGATCTGTAGTGGTGCCCACACTGTGAGTGCAGTGGAGTATGTCCTTGAAAACTACAGACCTCAGTGAGGACTGCAGGTTTTTGTTATTTTTCTGGTGAAGATGTATTAATAGTCTTTCTATTGTGTTTCTCAGGCTACAGAAGAGTTCCACAGCTATCCAACATGGGGAATGATTGTCTGTATCTCTTTGATGGTGTTGGCCATACTGCCAGTCCCAATAGTCTTCATGGTACGCCGTTGCAACCTTATTGATGACAGTTCTGGTAGTTTGGCATCTGTATCCTACAAAAGAGGTCGGATAATAAAGGAACCTGTTAATCTGGAGGGAGATAATACAAGTCTGATTCATGGGAAGAGTCCAAGTGAAGTGCCGTCTCCAAATTTCGGCAAAAACATATATCGAAAACAGACTGGGTCACCGACTCTGGACACGGCCCCAAATGGGCGTTATGGTATCGGCTACCTGATGGCAGATATGCCTGACATGCCAGAGTCTGATCTGTAACCACAGGAAAAAAGTGCTGTTTGTTTCTTCTCTCACTGATCACAGCCCTGCTATGAGAAGTGGTCAGCGTCACTTACTAGGGTGCAATCTCAGGTGCTCCATAGTGACAGTTTTTAAAATGTCATGACTGTACGTACTGGTTGAGAAAACTCCCTTTGGATTAATTCTCTGAGTTTTTATTTGCACTGAAAGAAACATTCAAATTCAATGGCAGCCTACATCTGCCAGCATAGCCAAGAATTTGTTTTTTTATTAACTTCTAAATTTGAAGCTTGCTATTTCTGAAGCCCAGGTCTCACTCAAATGATAAAATATTTCTGAGGTTATATAATTGAAAATCCATTTCTTTCTGCTGAATTTCAGGTTAATTCCCAAGTATTAATGGTGAGCTCACCAAACTTGTGTTTGTGTAAACACCTGTATATACCTTATGTAGATATGCTGTACTTATTTTATTAGCACTGATAATTACTTAGGCTATTAGCTGAGTAAAAAACCTGCAAACTATTTTCTTATGTAATAGCTGTATAGAGCAATAGTATTAGAAAATCAAGGAGTAGACTTACAGGAAGCCGATCAAAGATTCCCTGTTCACTGGGGACTGCATAAACTGTGGCTGTATATTTTGTGTAAAATATTTGCTTTTTCAGTGTGAAAACAATGTTAGAGTGAGTCACTCCAAGAATCTTAAGGATTGTGCAGATTCTGCATTTTCTTCTATGCTGTGTGCCTAAAAAAGACCTTGATATTTATTGTGGTTACAAGATTACATATATATTATATTTATATAATATACTTGTTATGTAAATATGTATATTATTCTGTATGTAATAGTTTCAAAAGTTGGAGCAAGATGGCTTTTTTAATTAGTTTCCTTCAGTTTTGCTTCGGTTTTATGCAGATAATTTTTTTCAGTAAGTAATTGTTAAGAACTGTATGGCATTACATTTCAACCTACGAATAAAGAGATTGATAAGGTGTTTCTCTGTAATAGGGTAATACACTTATTATAACACAGCCTGCTTTTTCCTCATCTGGGCTACCTGAAAGAATGACATTCACTGGATGAACAGAGATGCTGAAAGAACTTGAAAGCAAAAAATTCAGTCACTATTGGACAGGGCCATTTTCTTTGAATACAGGAGGTGATAAAGCGTTGTCAACTGGCAGGATACTCTGGGAGCTGGTACATGATCTGCTCTTTATCCTTAAGTGTTTTAAAATTAGGCATAAATTCTGACTTTTCAACCTCTAATAAGCAAAGGGCAGAACATGCTTACATTGTCCCAGCATCAAAGAACCAAATTAATGTATTTGGGGTAAATGCAAGTCTCTGAAGCTCTGTGTTTCCAGACTACAGTTTTGAACATGTCAGTATGGAACAGCTATGTCAAATAAATGGAAAGGGGCAGAATCTTAAACCAAAGCACTTTGGCAACTTGATAAAATTCCTTATGGATAACTCTTGTCACAGGAGAATAATCTCAGATAATTTTCCACTTTTAACCTGAGAGCTTTTGCAGTAATTTCCAATCATCAGAAGATTGAACTAGTAGCATTGGTTGACAAAAAGCTATATTTAATTATCAGGCTTATATTTTACATGTGATAGAAGTTGTGCACCTAAAAATGCATTTAAAGAAGTTCTCTAAGATGCAGGTATTGGAACATACAGGGTAGAGCTGGCATAATTTAAGCAGCTTGTTCTTTTATAACTGATGTATTGGCAATATTAGCATGTATGTAATGGCTCACCATTAGAGACAGAGTAAGCATGTACAAAATATTCCTGCTGTGGCAGAGCAACAGCAAATTCCCACCATCATACCACATCAGGCTTCTAAAGTGACTATTTGGGGTAGTTACCATGCATCCCTCTATGCCCAGTCCACAGAGTGCAGAATTCTGTTCTTACAGAAGAAATATCTGTACTGACACATGCTTTTATTTATATAAACCCTAGTTTTCAATGTAGTCATGGTCAGATGTTAGCTGCTACAGAAGAGCTCTGAAGATGAATGTGAGCAAGATCTTACTGTTGTAAAGTGCAAGAGCTACTTCTGTTCAACATATCACAGAGGGGACTAATGCTGCTTTAGCCAGCTGCTAAAGATTATTCTGCTGGGGAATATATGTCTGCCCTTTTGCTCTTTACTTCAACACTTAATGAGTATTAAGATTTTCCTCTTATTTAAACCACTAGTTCTCAATTGATTGCTTCCTATTAACTCCAGTTAGCACATCACCTCAGCTTGATGAAATTTTTCAGGCTTGACAAAGCCCAGAATGTATGTCCTGTCTGCTGTCAGATGTTCAATTCATAATTTAATAATAACTATGATTGAACATGCTCAAGTGCAGAAGTTCTTCAGCTCTAGTTTAGTGTGATGGTCTCTTAAAAAGGCACAGTCATTCCAGCTTAAAGAAGCAGTACTGGTCAAAAAAAATAGCCAGATGTGAAGATTTAAAAAATCTAAAAGTAATTACTATAAAGCATGACATCCAGGTTCTTACACATTCATGAAAGAACTACTGAAGAAGAGAAAGAAATTGTATGTACATTTGCTGTTAAAGCCAAGGGAATTTACACTGCTTTGGTACTTCAACTTTGGGAGCAAAGTAGTAAAAGAAGAGGGCAGAAGAGAGAGGTTTCATACTTATCTGCTTAAAAGCCATGTGTCTGTCATGTCAGTCATAGCTACAATTTATCTGGGGGCTGAGGGAGGTGGTTTAAGGAAGAGATCATTGCACAAGTCAGTCACTCTTAAAAAAGAAAATCCTAATTGAGTCTTACACAATCTTGTTCTTAGGAAATGACCTGAGAACAAAATCATCCATGTGGAAAGTGAAAATAGATTTCCAATATGATTATTGAGAAGGCATAAGATTCCTCTATTCCTCTAAATATTATTTTTGGGATCTGATTTTGCTACAGAAATTTAAAAGAATCAGTCACCGTTAATATGGCACAAATGAAGGTCACGTTATTATGTCCACATTCTTCAGTGAAGGTTCCCAAATTCAGTGAAGTGCAGGATAGACATATAGTCTTGATGCCTGTTTTTAGTCTTTTTTGATAGATCAAAATTTTATTGATACATTACAATATATCATGCAGTGAAGAAAAGAAAGAGGATGGGGGGGAGGGCGAGGGGAGAAAAATGTGTAAACATGAGAAGGGGAAAAAAAGAGTTGAACAATTGTAACCCTATTCTCAGGAAGCAGCAGATACACTTTAGTTGATGAATCCTTATCCTGCTATAAGGGGAACAGTGGTCTTGTCACACTAGGGAGGAATCCGTTATGGTTGTGCTAGCAGTAGCAGAGAAAATAAAAGGATAGGTTTGCAAAGGAATTTTAGATACTCTGAAAATACTTGCCTGTATTAACCACCATGGAACACTCAAATGCCCCGTTCAGGTGACATGCAGAGTATTCCAAAAAAGCTTTCTACTTCTACCACATCTTTGAGAAGTTAGCAGTAAGACAGTTTTGCATTTTTTTTTTTAATGTAGGAAATTTAATATAAACATCTAAATGCCTAGTTAAGTTCTGTGGTTTGAGGAAAAAGGAAGAAGTCGAAATACTAGCTGTAATTTACGTGCCTTGCCACTTGATGATGCTCATGTGTCACATCTGTTGGTGAAATGGAAAGCTTGGGAGTTTTGAAAAAGGCAGAATAATATATTTTTATTCTCTATCAAGACAAGACTTCTGAATGATCATGGTATTGCTAAAGCTCAGAACTTTATTAATCTGTTCCTTCAGCAGCTTTCATACATACTTGTGTTTTTCTTTTCAAAACTCCCAAATTTTTAATGCTATCAAAAGCAAAAACAAGCTGTCAGTGTCCCATTGCCAAGTAGTATGCTTTTGGGTCTTGAGAGCAGGCAGTAGGTTCTTGAGTCAATATTTTGAAACACTACTTTATAACAGGCTTTTTTATTATTATTATTTTTAAATATCTTATTACTTGCTATTTTTATTTCTTAAATTAACAAAGTAATTAGTTGACAAATTAGTGGAATAAGAGAATCTCTGATTCGAATATTACTACTAACATTAATAATTATATACAAAACTTCAGCGCTTCTCACTGCCATCATCAGTAAATGATTAAAGTTGCCAGGAGGTAGATGAAAGGTGTTGAGGAGACAGCAAGGAACACTGAAAAGAGGCAGCAGCTGAAGGAGTGATTCTAGCCTGCAACATTGCTTCTGAGGAAAGCAGCTACTGAGGTATCTGGTACTGTTTTAAGAGTAGTACAGCTGGTAAATGTGCCTTGGGCATCTGTTTAACCCTTTTGGTAAGGAAGGTGTAAAGCATTTCTCACTAGCTCTGACAAAACAACTGTGTCTTCCATTTGTACTATATTCATCATTACTGACAACTAAATGAGTGAAGAGGACTAACAAAGACACCTTGTCCGAAATCAGCATCAGTACATGTCTTTAGTGATTTTTGTCCAGGAAAGTACACAGAATGGCAGTGAGAGCTCCCATGGCCTAGTCTTTAAATTGTGGTGTTAAGATAAAGAGTACATTCAATGAAAAATCACACATAGACATTCTCCCTTTTTATTCAGTCCCATGTCATTTTCTGGTTTTTGTGATGCCCTCTGAATCTTTCATGTCCAATCCAAATTCAACAGGTGAAAAAAGAAGAATGTGTTTTCCAACACTAGAAGTTCAAAGATGTGAGATACTTTCTTAACTGAAAGAAGTTGAACTGATAAAAGAAGAATGGTGTGAAAAAGCAAAAGAAATTTCCTTCAAAGCAAGTCTAGTTGATTTTCAGATTTTTGATTCAAGCTAAAAGGAAACATACAAAGAAAGAGTCAGGTTGCCATCCTGCAAATAAAGAATTAAGAAACACATCAAAAGATTGATGAAAGAGAGTGGAATGGAAATGAAACATTAAAAGAGGAAAGAAAAAGATATTGAGGAAATAAGACTCAGTCAATAAATGACAAAGTGTAAATTTAACAGGTATTAGTTGATCAAAAAGATAAAGGGTTATGGTGGGGGGGGGAGAAAGGTCTTCAGAAGGAAACAGGTTTTGATGGCTGGTGAAGTATGGTGTAATCAAGCCTTTAGAAGTAAGATAACAGCACACTGCCTTTCTGCAGTAAGATATGGCTGTTAAACAGAAGTATGACTCAAAGGCAGTTGAAATTTTGTTAGCATAGGAGGAGAAGGAGAGAGGAGGAATGAATCGGGACAGGAGAACCCTGAGCTGGGAAGAAAGACTTCAGCTGTGCCAGAATTAATTCCCTTTCAAGTATTCAAGTGTCTCTGACATACTGAAGAGCTTGATTATTTTTCATAACACATTTTGAGATGTTCTGGGAAAGATGCTAAGGAAATGTAGCCTTCCCAAATTACTTCATTTTAGCTGTCTAATCTGAAGACAAAACTATCAGGGTAAAATAGCAGTGAAATTTTGCCATGCATTTAGTGTTTATAGAGAAAAATAATTAACACAGAAAACTCAGTGTATGAGAATATGAGGTGAAAAAAAAAGAGTTTGTGGCTAAAAGCTCTGAGTTGGAGACCATGGTGTTACTGTGATTTACCATTTTAGTGAATCTCTTGGGCATTTGCCTAGCATAAAGGATATGCATAGTTCCAACCATTATTCACAGATTTGAAATTAGCCAAAATCTCAAAGCACCTAAATGATATGCATTTTACTGCCTGGTCCCTGGAATGGAAACCAGATACCCAGCCTCCCATATGCAAAGCATCTGGACAGTGAACTGCTCCAAAATTGTATGCCTATAAATGGGCAACATTTGGTGTGAGACTTAAGTGTGACAGAAACCGTTGTTATCAGAAAAAGAAGGAATTGAGGCACTCTGGAGAAACTGCCCAACAGACAGGTGAGACATCAATGTCTGGGTCACCACAGAAATTAAATGTCCAGCTTTGTTCAAGTATAAAATATTTTGAATAAAACTGTGTTTAATTATATGACTATTTAAGTATTTAAGAAAGCTATCATGAATGTTCTGCTCTCTCATAGCCAGCAAAACCAGACAAACTGCTTACCTGAGCAAAACCGGACAAACTGCTTACCTGACACAAAAAAAATAGAGTGGCTTTCAAAAATGCGTGAAAGATTATATGTGTACCTTCCCTTTACCTATATGTACACATAAACATATATCTAGATACAATTCATCTTACTTTCTGAGAAAAGAGCAAAAAGGAGAGGGAACAGTTGGCACTTGTCTTAACTCCTCAGGAAGGTTTATTTTTGAGTTAGCTTAATATTGCTCCATAAAGAATTTTCAAAGCAGCAAACAGCTAAAATGGAAGGTCACTAGCTAGAGAAAGAAGTTTTTAATTAGATAAATAAGAGGGTTCTTTGGACATATTTTGAAATTTCATAAGAGACTCTAAAAGTTTCCCTAGACCTCAGATTCTTTAGGGTCAGCTTAATAAGGCTTCCATAGATCTCACAGATGTCACAATGCAAGGTTAGCCTCTCGTACATCTTAATTCACACATTGTTATAAGCTTCTTTTTGATTTTGATTCCTCTCTGCTGCCCTGGGATATCTCAGATGGTTCCCATTTTCACCACAAGCTGCACAAACAGCTGTGCTGGCATAATGGATGTGATGATGTGGAGACAGGAAGGAAGGGCTGAGAGCAGAAATTGCTTAAACCTGCACTGTCAATAAAGAAAGAAACATGGAATTTTGCTTTCAGCTTTAGAAATATTCAATATTCTCTATGAAAACTACCTTATGAACAAATAAACAATGGCAAAAGTGTCCAGCCTCTTAAGGGTTTTACATAGTTTACAGTTGCCAGACAGCTGAAAATTAGATGACACATGTAGTACAGATATATGGCCATACAGCAATATAAGAAACACTAGTGGCACTAAATCATAACTTTCTAACAATCACTAAAAACAAAACTGAATCAGAATTCTTAAGCTTTTTTACACAGCCTTTTTCTTCTGTTCTCAGGGATTACATTTTGTATCCTTCTGTATCTTTTACCCCTTACAGAATCAGCAATTTTCAGGACACAACACTTTGTTGAAGTATCTGGAGTTCACAGAAGAAGTCTCACACACAAAAAAAATCACTGTTGAATTATCTACATTTGTTTTCTTAATTGCCTTTGCAGTTTGAATGCAGAGAAGCTGATTCTGTGCTGCTGTGCTGGACAGAAAACACTCATGGCTAGCATTGCGCAGCTCAGGAGTCTTGTCCAGAACACACTCTGTGTACACATCCTGCATCTCTTTGTATTGTCTGTGTAAAGGACACAGGCATCTAATTCTCATTCTATGCAACACTTCAAACTATTCTTAGCTGAAGCACCTGTTATGGGATGTGCTGAACAAGCAACTGAACATATCTAGTAATTTGGTGAAGGAGAAGAGGAGGAGATTCTTTTAATCTTCCCACTCTCTCTCCTGCCCACTTTCATATTCATCAGACCTTCACAGACAGATCCATCTCATTAGCCCAGGAAACTACTTCACCTGTTATTCAAATTTGTTTTTTTCTCAAGTTGAGAAACATACTAGCCAATCATAGGACGAAATAAGTGCAAGCATAGATGAAGGAGGGAGGAGGCGCTGTCCTGTCAGGAAAGGGATAGACTGCTGGAGTGGGATAGGGAATGGACATCTCTCGTTTATTAGTAATGAAATTATTATATCTGCTCAATCATGTAGCATTACGCCAAGACAAAAATATATGACTGGATAATCTAAATTTTGGCTTAGAAGGAGCAATTCTCAAATCTTCTATATCAATAAAAAGCCTATCTTATGTGTACATGAACTTTCACAATATGTATTAAATTCATAAAGCACATTCTTATTAAAGCATGTTAATAATCTCTGGAAAAAATTGTGAGGGAAATATTAGAGCCATATCCTATCTTCAAAATGAATATAACAATTTGCCCCTCTTAGTTTTTAACTCTGCTTGTTTACTGCTGCTGAAGTAACTTGTCTTAAAGTGGGATTGAGTGTGCTGTTTACTTTTCATCATCATAATTATAATACTGAATAGCTATTTTTATTTAACAGTCTATCATTACTTAGCTATGGCAAACCATTTCTTTAAAGACTGTACATGTCCAAAGTCAGATCTGAGATTTGACTCCTAGCACATTTTACAGACATATATGAAATTTTGAGTACTGCCCAGGCAAAATATTTCAGAAATTCAGCATGTGGTGTGAAAGATTTTAAGACTATATCTGGCTCTTAATTTATGTTGACAGTCTAGCTTTCAACTAATTTAGCTGCATCCGTGTAAAGACCTCCACATCAGCAAGTGGGAGGATTCTTCTTCTGCAGGTAGAATTCTGTGCAATTTCCATGAGAAACACCTCCTTCCCACCCCTGGAAAAGGGCATATACCAATCTACAGGAGGCAGAATGCTGTCAGAAATTGGGAATTTGTTTTTACTGCTGCTCAAAGCAACAGGCAGTGCACAGGATGTACACAACATACACAGGACTTCCCTCTTTGCTGATGTTATGATAACACTGATTCTCCAACAATTTTAAGCCTATGAGTATGCAAGAATAATTTGGATCTTTTTAGCCCCTCCCCAGTACTGTGAGACCCATGATGCATACTTTCTATTTTTTAATTTCTTTTTTAGTTTAAATCTGTACTTGCACAAAGATCCTATGAAATAAGATGTTTGATCTCCATTGTGCAGGGAAGAAAAAAAACTAGAAAGGACACAAATGAAGTTTGTGACAGATTTAGAAACAAAGATCAGATCACAGTCACTGGAAAGGAGAGAAAAGAGCTGACACTTTTCTTATGAAGACAAAGAAAGAAATGTGTCCTTACTTTAAAATGTATTTTGTGGGATTAGGAGACACTGGATACTGATACAATTTCTCATATCTAGCGCAGAGCTGACTAGCCCTATAACCCTTGGGAAATGTGCTTACCCTAGATTTTCTTTTTTGTAGCTTTTTTTGAACTAACAGAAGGACCAGGCAGTTCCCTAGTTTAATCGAGGGGTTTAGCTATCTTTTTCTTCCACTACTTTTTTTAAGGTGGAAAAAAATTAATTGGGGATTTTTGCTTTAAAAGTAGAAAATTCAAATGCATGCTGACTTTTCCTGATGATGTGCAGTTATATATAGCACGTGAGTGTGTTTTGGGACAATGAGATTTTCTGGCAGCAGGTGCTGTACAGAGAAGGCACATATGTGGAGCTGTGGCATAGGGTACACAAATGTTCAAACAGCTGAGCACCAAGAATGTCAGGACAGGTATACAATGCAAGCTTGAAATCTGTTCTGCATATGCAACAAGTAACTGATAGGAGAGAATTTCTTAAGGTCCAAGTACAGAGTTATGCATCAGGGAATACTATTTCTAAATCTAACTTTGATAGAGATTCTTTGTGTGATTTCATTTAATTAATCTCTCTTCTACCTGTCTACCTGTCTGAATATGTTGCCACCCTTATCTTAATATTCCCATAATAATAACAATAAATTTTTCACTGTTGCTTTGAAAACAATCAGAATAGAAGAGTGAGTAATCTTTTTCTAGTTAATAATTAGTTATCTATTTTTACACTGAGTTTCTTTTAAAGAAGGCTTAAGGAATTCTAGGTGTACTCGAGGGAAGGAAAGTTATATTGGATTAGCAGTGAAAAGTCCTAGGTCTCTTGCAGTCAGTATTGGACTCAGCCGGCTCAGCAGAGAATCCCTTGACTTTTCCTTTACACCAAAAACAATCACCACCATCTAACTTAATTAAAGCATAGATTTTTCATAGACTGGGGTCTCAGGTACTGCTGAGACTTCTTGTATCTTAAACCACATATGCTGGGGTCACATCGAGACACAAATATCTGCTTGCACTTTCTCTGAAGGAAGCTGGCTTAGCACATTCATAGTTAGGTTCATAAGTAATTTCCTTTTAAGTTAGGCTGTGGCTGGTCAGAAAGAAATGGTCTTTGTAAAGGCAAGACTCATTGATCTACTGATTCAATTTTCTACCTGTATATGACTACAACTATCACTCGGATCATTGTAGTAACAATAACCTGATCTGCAGGATAATAAAATTATGCCACTCCCAAGGCAGAATGAGATTCAGGTTAAATTTTAGCCTTTCCCTCAAATGTTTGCTCACAAATTTAAAACAGAATATTAAAATACCATCTGAGATTAACAGATTTGCAAGCAAATGTAGATTTTAATTCCTTGTGAGTCCTTCATTGTATGCTGTTAAAGTGCTTTGGGTCAAAAGATTTGCTGATAAGAGCACAGATTCCAATCTGTGCAACACATCTGGAGAAACACTGCATATCTCTTGTGAAACAGATTAATGAAGACAGAAATATGGATTGGTACAGAGATAGAAAGATTGGTCAATCCTCATGAAAACCATTCTTCTCAATGACAGAAATGCCTGAGAGTTTTCTGTGACACTCTGTTTCTTCCATTATGGCAGTATAGAGCTATATTCTGAGCAGAGTGTCTACCCATTTCATTTTCAAGTGTAGTCATAAGTGTTCATCCAGCCCATTCAATACAGTATTGAGCATAATATTTCAGCTTTATAGACAGGCTTGAGGTAATCAGTTATGAATGGGTTAGACAGCATGATACATAATGCTACCCCCACACAGAATGGAACTTGAAAAAGCATCCAGCAGGGACATCAGCTGGAGCTCTTCTCAAGAAGTTCAACATTGTAATTTGGCACTCTTAATTCAGGCTTAATTCACTCATGGCACGAACAGGCAAGGCTGCTTTCACTCAGAGATCTGCAGGATAGAAAGAATGGTTTATGTGCAGGTTTCAAGGAGGGTTTGGGATTTTGTAACCATTTTGTGAAGTTGAAAAACTTAAGTTGATAGCTGCTTAGAAATTCTTTGTGGTAGAAAGATGCTTATTTGATACTGAAATCTTCTTGAAAATATCACATTTTCCCCAGTAATTTCTAGGAAAAAAATATTTAAAATCAAAGAAACAGAGTGAGAACAACAGATATTAAAACCTTTTATGAATGCCTGATTTTATTTTTAATGTGAGAATATATTCAACTTTTTCAGAAAAACTCTACCATGTAGACTGGTACAAGTTTTGGTGGCTTTTGCATTAAGTAGAATACCTCTGTAGCTAATGTACATGCAGCTCTTCCTGGAAGAGGTGGAAATATGAGACCTGAATTTCTTATTAAGACTATTGTGTAATGGGGATCTGTAAGTTCTCAGCTCACAAAATCAAAGCAGTTTTTCTCCACAGTATTGTGGCTAATAGTCATATTTAGATGCTGGCAGGTTATACAGTCACAAAAATGAGACTATTTTTGGGAGCAGGGGGGTTCTGATGCTCATGGGAATAGGGTGTTTTGTTGATAGTTTTCCTCAGCCAGCTACAGGAACTGCTGTTGATGAATAGGTCATCCACTTGGAGACATTTGCCAGAGCTGTAGATTTCATGAGGCTAAGTTTCATTTCAAAGAAAGTTTTCACTGTCCTCGTAAAATGTGTTTGTTCCTCAGCATGATTTCATTCTAACTGATAGGCTTGGACTTCAAGTAAAAGTATCAGTGTATTAGTAATATCCCTGCAGATAATTTGTCAAGTGACCACCCACACAAAATAAGAGGAGTCAGAAGTCATGGCTCCCATCCATTGTGAACCACAGAAGATATTGTAGGTTGTAATTTCTGCTGCCTGTGCATTTTCATAGTTTCTTTGAATCAGACTTCTGAGCTTTGGAAAAATTCAACTCATGGACACAAAAAGACACAGTGCAGTATAGTCATGTAGCTGCTGAAAGTGTACAGGACTGCCAAACAAATAAGCAAAAAAAAAATTACATGGGGTGCTGTAGTGTCTCATTCTCACTAGTAACAAGGGACTACAGAAACCGCCCAAAATGCAGAAAAAGCCAGTTTATCACCAGATCTTCAATTTCTTTTCTTTATATACAAAAAACAAATTTGATTTTAAAATATGGAGACATATTTCTAAAGGTGAAAAAAACTCCTGCCTTGAGAACTTTGCACCTATTTGTTTCAATCCACAAATATGAGCCAGAAAGAAATTTCATTATCTCTGCTACTGAAAAGAAATGCTGGGTTACCAGCTAGTCATATTTTACTATGAGCAAAGTTCAATTTTCCTAAATCAACTGCATGATCTGTTTTACAACTTTTCTAGGGAAATAGCTTTTTGTTTTTGTGGATAGAGATGAATTATTTGATATAATAAATGATCTGGGTTTGTACTTGGAAAGAACTCTTTATCCTCATGTAAAACAGGAACCAGATAATAGATAACTTGAAGCAAACCAAGTGAATGCAACATTATATTATAAAACCACATAACGAGAACCCTGGTGTATCTTCTAAAATTTCACAAGTAGTGATATACTTTCCCTCAGTGACTAACACATAGTCAACACCCAGCTATATGTGTAATCACATGTGGAAGAGATTTCTAACTTTTTTTGCAGGGTAAAAGATAGTAGAAATCAGGTGATACATCATACAAATACTAAAATATTTAATGATGTAGGATTACTCTTGGTAAATGTGCTTTACAGAATAAATATTGTTTAGAAGAAGGATATAATACTAGAATATGTCAGTGGCTGCCACTTCTACTATTGCACAGGGAAAGTACCAGCTCCACTTGTTAAAATTCCTAGATTCTAAGAGATGCAGGGATGGAAGTTTAGAGCCAGTTTAGTTAAGAGTAGATTAGTTAGTTAGTTAGTTAGTTAGTTAGTTAGTTAGTTAGTTAGTTAGTTAGTTAGTTAGTTAGTTAGTGAACTGGTGGGCCCCACAAGAAGAGAAAGAATCAAAGGATACTTATCATAAAATTATTCCAAACTCTGCTTGTATTTGAGTCTACATTGCTGCGGTTTAATACAGTGCTTTTCCCTACAGCCAAGGGGAAAATGAAAAAAAGGTTAAGTTTACTGCACCCATGCATCTTATTTTAGTTCAGGTAGACATCCTGATCAGTATCCAGCTCTGCCTCTTAAGAGACCATCCAAAATCCATTTAGCAAAGGCTCTAAGAACATTTGAGCTGTCATTCTCAATTCTAGGAAAGAAGAACTACTCCAGGAAAACTCTGTTCCAGTGTGGAGGTGAAAAATGAGCTGCCTGTGAATGCCATCCAGAAAAGGAGAGAACACAGTTGGCTAGACCAGGTAGGCTGCTAAAGCCAGGGGGAGGAATCAAAACAGAACGGAAAATGGTCTTCATACCAAATAACTTAAGCTTTACATGACTCCCAAATCTGAACAGCCCTCATATGAACTGGGAAAAACCATAATTTCAATTTGTCAGATGAGGAAGTGCATAGCAGGATGTCAAACTTCAGACATTGCTTTTCCGCAAGACACACTGTCCTTAAATGAAAAGAGAACTGATCAACTTGGTCTGCCCTCGAACAGACTAGGTAAGGACGTGCAACTCTTGTGTGCACAGGTGCTATGTGAAAAGTTTGGCCTTCCTTTGGCAGTTTTCCTTGCTATTCCTACTGTGTAAAAGCAATATTGGAGGGATGTAGAACAAAGCTGTTGGCAATAAAACCATTATTTAAATGCATGCATTTAAATTGAAGCATTGCAAGAACCACATGGTAAAGCACAGAACAATGGCAAATCAATCATTAATCACTCTTACTTTCTCGAGCAAAGCATTATTGATAATATAACAAAAGCATGTGGTTCCTCTGATAGAATACACAAAAAAACATTTGCATGGTGTCAGCCATAACAATTCTTACACTTATTTGCTTAACTGTAAGTTTGTTCCATGTTTAATAGTAGACAACTTATTTTTACTGGTTTCTCTTTCTGCTCACTGCAGCTGCATAAAAGCCAGCTTCTTCTTGTTGAAAAGTTCAGGGAGAAATGCTATGCTCTTTGTTCCAAGCTAGATAAATTTATGAGCAATTTCTTCTCTATCTTCAAACATTCTCTAAACACCTCCAAAAATCAATGAATGTTTCAGCCTGAATAGAGGTACGTGGCTATAGTCATAACAAATGATCTGCGACTATATATGCAATATGGTTTGTGATAAGCATCTGGCTTTACTCTGTTCTAGAGCTGTTCCTCCAGAAAATAGAACTTGAATCATGAAAATTGAAACATAAGAAATCTGGATGTAATTAAATGCTAGTGATCCTACTTTTAAACCAGGTTTTTTTAGGGTTAAGTATGTATAAAGATGAGCATCCTGCACCATGTTTTCTTTGCTTCCTTTGCCATTTGTACCCATTCACTAAAATGTTACAATTCAGACATGAAATGTACATAATTAAATACAAATACCACAAGAAAAAAGAAATTTTGTCTTATAAAATTGTTGATCTCCTCCAAAATATTACCCGATTGTCTTACAAAATAAAATCCATAGTAAGATGCATTAAAATGAAATCACTATTCATACACTGAATCCACACATATTTTGGATGCAGACCTTTGTGTTTATAAAATAAGTCTGTGTTTGCCTTTTTCACCTCTACAAGCACTTCACTAAATTTGCGCCTAAGTTTCCTTGTTGTTCTTGGCAATTACTTTTCCAATCTATCACACATTTAATACACCTCTTAAGAATTAACACAGTCAAGTCTATAAGGAATCATCGTAGCTTGACCTGCTTGTAGAAGCTGTAGACTTTAAACTGGCAAGTGATGTAGTCACTCTGCAACTTCTGAGCTGGAGACCTTTTGGAAAAAATAATCTCACCTCTATTTAAAGACTGCAGATGATATAAAATTCAACGCTGCACTAGGAAAGCTATTTCAATGGCTAGCTACTCTGTGTTAAAAAGGAATTCCTCGATAATAATCGGAACCTGTCTTATATAAGCCTCCAGCCACTGTATACTGTGAAATTTCTGCCTGTTAAAGATGTCTGTACTTTAAGAAATTTATTCCACACTTACCTACAGAAAGTAATGCAATCACTTCATTTTTCTCTTTAATAAACACCAGAAGTAGGCATCATCATCAAAAAATTATTTCACAAGTGCCACACAGAGAAAGGCAGTAGGAAATCACAGTATCTACACTTGCACCTTCCAATCCTTATGCTCTGCTTACACATAAGAAATATACCATGTTATTCCCAAAAATTGAACTTACCAGACAGCAATTTCAACCAATTATCCTTCATCTGGTTGTCTCAGTACCTTTTGTTAGTCACTGCTTTTTAAAAGTTGCCTTCCAGTTTGTGTAGCTTATTGGCTTTATTTTTAACTGCACAGACTTTGCAGAAAACAAAGATAATGATAAGAAACTACTCTTTCCTTGTTCAGTACTGCAGTGGGCTGACCTTGGTTGGCTGTCAGGCACCCACTCAGCCACTTTGTCATTTCTGCTCCTCAGCAGGACAAGGGAACAATATAAGTTTAAAAGCTGATGGGTCAAGTGAGGGAGATCTCTCACCAATTACTGTCACAGAAAAAAAGAGATTAAAATTGAGAAAGAACAATTTCATTTATTTCCAACTGAAAACAGAATAGGATAGTGAGAAACAAATCCAAAACTAAACACAGCTTCTCACCATTCCCACTTCTTTCCAGACTCAGATTCTCCTGACTCCTGTACCTCTGCCCTCCGAACCCTTGAGTGAGGCAGGGGGATGGGGGATGGGGTTGTGGTCAGTTCATAATGTTTTAGGTCTGACACTCCTTCCTCCTCATTCCCTTCCTCTGCTCCATTGTGGGGTCCCTCCATGGGATACAATCCTTCATGAACTTCTTTAACAGGAACTCTTCCAGAGCTGCTCCAGTGCGGGTCCCCCACAGGTTGCAGTTTCCTTCAGGTTACATCTATTCTGCCTGCACTGGGTCATCTGCCCCCTAGACACCCCCTCAACTCTGTGAAGAATATACTTTAAAATTGTCATTAAAATATACATTCATTGCACAGTCTACACAAACTTCATGTGGTGGGTGAAGAGTATTATCCACCAAATTTGAACCGATATCATGACTGCACAAATGCTGGCAGACAACACCTGCACGTCACACCCTTTGTCCCTACACCTCATTACAGCTTCAAAACAGTCCTCACAAACACTCTGCTTTCTGCTAATATTCGGGTCAAGACTGGCCCATTTGCTCTTGGTTACTGCCCTTTCCTCAATCCCTCCAGAGCCCACGTGTGGCACCAGAAAGACTATGTTAGATTAAGTTGATCTGATCTCACAGCAGCTACCCCTGCTGCCAAACCCTTCCAAATAAATAAAATATAAATACCCTTTCTCTTTGTGTGTTATCTACTAATTTAATGAAGAACAATTTCATGTTTTCTCTCAGTTAACATACTAAAAATCATTAACCACACACATAGTAATTAGATTCCTTTTAATTCTTTATTCTCTTACTTTAACTGTCCTCTCAGCTTAGTGACAAATGCACATTGTATTCATATCTGTTCATTCTCCCTAGATAACTAATAACTGTATTTTAAACTTCCAAATCACGTATCAGTTTTATGACAAGGAGCAGCTAATCATCTTTCTGGAAATTCAATACTTTTTTTGTCATAAAACTTGAATAATGTTTCTTTAAACAGCTCCTGTACAACATAATAACATTTGATACAGGTGATTTAACTCACTATGGATAACAAAATACAATACTGAAAATTATGCTGAAGTATAGGGACATATGCTAACTGGGAGACTCATTAATTTTTTGAAACTGCAAACCTCCTCTCTGGCGCAATAAGAATGGACAAAATAGCAAAGATTGGTTTTTTACTTATTTTTCCCCTCCCTTTCTCTCTTTAGGAAAAGTCCATTTTCACAAAGATTTTTCAGAAACTGTGCTTGAGGCAGAGAAGTGCATAATGTCCATAGTAAACATTCCCTTCCTTTTTCAGTGAAGGGTCTTAGGAACACAGAATCCTTGTCTGAATGCATCAAATCCAGCAGCATTGGCACTGCTGAAATAATAAGAGTATGGCAAAAAAAAACCAAGACAAATTTTAATGATGCTGACACCTAAGCTCATATCTTGGGGAATAGGTTTTGTAGGATTTTGTCCAGGAATCTGCAGCAGTATAGCCTTTGGCTACACTTACAGATGTCCATCCTTCCTTTTCCTCATTATAAGCATCATCTTCTCTTAGCCTGCTACTGTGTCAGTGGTCTTATTGCTGTGACAAGCTTATGACTCTATATGTTAGCTTATGAATCGTTGAAGGATTTGCAATCCCAGTGAAGGGTGCCCTTGACATTTATCTTTTTCAACAAAACGAGACAGTACCATTTCTCTCCATCAGGAGTACTTGGGCCGGCTGACCTGCAGAGAATAGGAAAATGAAAACATTAGCCAAATCATCAGGCAACATTCATTTGTCTAATTTTGCTGCTCAAAGCCAGCCTTGAATATGCTACTCTACATTTAAGGATACACTCAAAGAACAGTTTCATTTCCATTTTACTTATATGAAATTAGGAAATATTTCTATGGTATGGAGAGCAGCTATCCTCTGTTCCATGTTGGATTAGGGAATGTTTCCTATTTAAGTATTTCTTTTCAAATAGCTGCTTGTTCCATACATTTCAGAGTTTTCAAAAGAAACACAAGTTCACTGCTATTGGCATCAACTGGAGTTTCAAATGCAACTTTAAAACCATTGGGGTTGCTTCTACAATAGTAACCAAAGGTAATACCTTGAAATAAAATACCCTATTTGAAAAGAGAATAGTTACTTATTATTCCAATATTAGGAAATATAATACTCATTAGTAAAATTTTATGCCTTGAAAGTCTCTTTGTCACATGCATATTTTCTATAAATGTGGATCAGAATAACTTCATGCTGTATTCTTAAAGGTTTTGGGTTTTTTTTTAAATAAATGAAGGTGATGTGGTATTTTAATTTCAAAAGTGTTGATTTTCTGTAGTTCTGATCCATATAACCTGAAAATTACACTGGAATAAGAAATAGAACTATTGTAGAACTATTGTATTAAATATAGGCAGTAAATTCAAGGGAATACTATGAATAAAAACTAAGTAAATCTAGATATTTTAAAACAGAATAAGCATAAATATTCAAAATGTACTCTGGCAGCCTCGTTCCACCAGACTCACACTGCAGTCTATATTTTTTTTCTGATTTCAAACTGAAGTTAATAGAGAGCTTAAGTGAAAACAAAGAGCATTTAAGCATATATAGCAGATTATCTTAAAGTCTTTGATATCAGAGCTAAACGTTTCTTTACAGGAACCAGATATACAATCTTCAGAGCTCACCATGAGTACAGAAAAAGAACAGGTTCCTTCCTCAAGTAGCCTATAACAGCATATAAAGATGTACTTGATCCTGACTAACTGGTCAGTTAAAGGGAATTTTATACCATCTTTCACGGGACTTCAAGAAGGTGGATGGAAACTTGATTTTTCTCTCTTATTCCTCCTCTAATTGAACAAAATATTAATTTTGTCCTTTGGTTTAAAAATACATGCAAAGAAGTCAGTTTTTGTGTGAACAAGCTTCTGTGTCCAGTTGCAGCCACCTGTCAGTTGAGAGAGTTGAAGATATCAAGCCTGCTATTACGTGGTATCAGAGAAGAAGGACTATGATCTCAGCATGTTTCAGGGTATCCATTTGCCATTGTAATGTCAGTAAAACTAAAAAAAAGAGATCTGTGTTTTTAATGTGTTTCCAACTTCTATGTTGAGAAATTGTAAGAAAAATCCCAAACATAACTGTGATGCAAATAAAAAGTGACAGCTTTTGGTTTTGCCTATGGAAAAAAATAGTTTCCCATTTTGGTTTTTGTATTTAAACTGAAGGTCAAGTCTCTTCCATTGGGATAGGTTTTAGAAATGAACAAATTTAACTCTTGCAGCTTTTTGTGCCATATTATTTTCACACTCTGAATTAAATTCTATTTTATTTACTTTGAGTTTTATGTTTCAGTCAGCAGTATTAATTTTTATTCTTTGGTTCTTTTCAATTTTTACCTATTCAGGTTTTTGCTCATAATAATATTTCCACCCACTTTACTTTTAATTATGTTTCCAGTTTTAACTGCACATCATTTCACTTAGGTCAACTTTCTTATATATTTTGGATTTCATTGAAGAGCCTTTAGTTCTGAAATAAATCTGCTTCTTTTTATTTCTTTCTTCCCTTGTAAATTCTGCTCAATTTATTCTAGCCAGTCTGGTTCTGATTTATGTTTCATTTATTTACATTTCATTATTTTCACCTTTTAAACTTTTTTCACCCCATGATTTCTCATTTTCTGATTCTTTTTAACTGCTTACAAGTACCTCCCCCACACCTATTAAAAAGTCTTGGTTTTTATTGTTTTAGATTTTTCCCCCATACTGAAAGAAGTCTTCCATCATTTTTTTTTTTTAACATACTTTGTTTTATTTTCACCTTCTTTGCCTAGCCCTTGTAAAACCAGTTGAAAACTGATGCTCTTTAAAACATGGCTTGTGATTTTCCTATTATGTTCAGCACCTAAGATAGCTAGATTTTCTGTAACTAACACTTTGAAATGATCTCGGGTTTTATTGGTGTCTCATTTTACAAAAGAGTAAAGAGAGGGTGGGATTACATCAGACTCGTATGTTTCTTCTCACAATTTGACTATGTTAAAAATGAAAAAGGAAATGAAGATCTGTTTTGCTCTGTAGTAAGGCTGTCCCCAACATGGAAAGAGAAAAAAGGCCTTGTTATAAAGAGAGATGACTGATAAAAATAATGATGGAATATTGAAAATAACATTAAAGGCAACATTTGGCTCTAGTATTTTTTTTCCCAAGCCATTAAAAATGAGATAAAAATGTAACCTTGTCCTCTGTTTCATTTCACACTTTTTGGAAAAGTCCTCTTGATTGAGACAAAAGTCTTATCTCATATTTCTGTTTTGCAAATCTACTTTCTGTTTCAAGATTGGATTATATTAACTATTTCTGAAGTCTAATAATTTTTTCTTCTGCACATAATACAGTACTCTATTTCCTTTTACATTTCAGTTTCACACCATTCGAAAAGGGTACAGCTTTTAAAACTGAACCTGGCAATGCAATGGTAAATACACATTGTGCAGCGTGGGACTGAGTAAAATGTTCAAAGGAAAGATTCCAATTTATTTTACAGGATGCTAAAGTGATCTCTGGGTTTTTTCAGATTATAATTACACAATGACATCTGGAGTATTCAATGATTTTTACAGGAAATTCCTGATCTCCTCTATATTCTGTTTATTTTAGCTTGTTCTGTGTTGTCAGAATCTGTCTCTCTTTGATATAAAACTGGTGAAATATTTAAGCATTTTGATCTGTAATCTTTATTGCCATGACCAGGTTGGTGCCCAGGTGTTCCCAAGACTACAGTGTACATTAAAGTTATATTGCTTGGGAATGGAAACATGATTTATCCAGGTTTCATTCCACAACGCAGAAGGGTAACTGTAGGTTGATAACAAATCATTACATGAACTGCTATCTTTTGCAGACTCCTGTAATAAAGTACATGGTTTTATACAGGATGACTCCCACAACTGATTCCACATTAATTGCCTTCCCTATTCACAACACAAAGCAGAGATGAACTGACTCATCTCAGAGATGAGATCAGACTCATTATTGTAATTTGATCAAAAGTACCTGTCCAGACCACACAGTGGAATGTTTCTTAAGGTCAAAAGAGGAAAGGTGCTTTTTGTTTTTTTTTTATTGTAGGATTTCATTTTTTTACTTTTATAAACTGAGTTATTGTTGGCTTTTAAATGTTTATTGAAGAATAAACTAAATGAAATCATTACTTCTTTTATAGCTGCAAAGTACAGGCTTCAGTCAATAAAGGCTTCTTCTGTGGACTTCAGATAATTACATAGTCTAAACCCTCAGAAATCTCATTGCTTTTGAAGGCAAAGTATTTACTTACAGTATTTACTTTAAAACAAAATGAAAGATGAAATTGACACTTTTGTGCAACCAAAAATTTCAATATACTAACTTGCTTTTTTCCCCCCACTTCTTTTTGAACTCATATTTTACCTGAAGTGTTTCATCTGCAGAGAAATAAGGAGAAAGTTTTAAAGGTACTTTAAGAACAGGATTGCAGAGCATGAAAACTTATTATCCTGGCCACCAGTGTCATTAAATCCTTTTAAGAATACGTTTTATAGCAGAAAGGTTGCTCCTTTGGGTGGACAGCCTAAATCACACAGTATTTGTCTCATTATTGGTACTAAGAAATATTTTCTATTAGTGTTTTTTTCAATTGCTAAATTAATTTTCAGTTAAATAAAAAGAGTGTAATAGAGTTTCCTCAAACTCTCTTGACCAACACATGATTTTGGCAAGAATGCTGACTCTTTAGCCAACACACTGAAATTTCTGAATTTTATGGACAAAAATGTCCAGGTTTCAGTTTCCCAGAGAAGAAAAATCAGTGTTTGGGATTTTAGGTTTGACAAAAAAAAAATCCCATTAACAATTGTAGAGGAAAGAGCAAAATATGCTTATGAGGAACCCTCTCCATCTCTACTTTTCAATTAAATCTTGTTTTTTGCAAGCAGTTAAGTTTATAAAAGTCTGCAAGTAATGAAATTATACCCTGTAGACTGACATTTGAACTTGCTCAATTTCTCAGTTGTTTTAGCTGAAATCCTGAGACTTGCACATTTTTATTACTGATTCATATTATTCAAAAAACATTTGCATTTTACAAACCTGCCTAAATTTGGTTCCTATACCATTATTAAGAGTTATGTAAAATTTACATTATTCTGCTAATATATGTGAGTTCTATAGTAAGAAAATAAATCACCACATGTGCAATTCTTTTCCTTTGGTATGGTCAGATTTACAGCAATTTCATAAGGGCAAGCCTTCTTCAAGAATAAGGACTTGCACGGTCTAAGTTCACAGATCCCCAGATGGTAAATAAATAAAACAATATATGTTTTCACACTAAGATATATTTCAGAAGGTTATTTAATAACAAGTCTTTGTAAAACATGTAAAACAATAAAAAATATGGGTTGTTTGCTTTGCCCCCATACTTTTCTGTCAGAATGCGTGCAATTACATGGATTACACAGAGGAATGATACTTTTACTCCTGAGGGTATCCATGTGAGGTTAGGGTATAAAACAGTACTAAGCTCACCCTTCTGTGTCTCTGCATACTTCTCACTCATGTACTTCTCAGAAGTAGCTGTGTACTAAACAGAAAATATAAATCATAACAGATATGTAAACAACTATAAACACCTTCAAATAGAAAGGAATAAAAAAATTTCTTCAAGATGACTAAAGACAAAAAGAACTTCAGGAAGAAGTAATAGTTAAAAAATTAAACGTCTATAATTGATCAGAGTAAAAGTTCTACCTGAAATCACTCATTTCCTTCATGCCATCTTAAGGTAATAAAAAACCCACATAACCATATATGTAAATTTAGTATATTACATGAGAAATTAAGTTGAAAACTTTGGCTTATGTTTCTGTATGTTGCATAGCCACAAATGTATAGCTAGATGGACAGAAAGATAAACAGGAGCATAACCAGAGACTCTCAGTGAGTGAATAATCTAACATCTCAGCAAGAGAGAGTTCAATGGAAAAAACATTAAAAATATTAAAGAAGAAAAAAATCTGGATAATGTGAAAACTGGAGTTTGAAGTTTAGTAAGGAGTTCCAGCAGAGATGGGAAACTAACTGTATTACATTCCTGAAGAACAGTATTGCTTATTCTTTTGCTGGTTGGTCTGGATTTCATTTACACTAAGAAGTTGGAAAAAATAAGTTTTTTCTCAAGGGCAGATTTCTGAGTGACAAAGTGATAGGAAGTACTGTTAATTTTCTTCTTTGAACAGCCTCCCATTGTGCCAGAAATGTGGTATTAGAGTTTCACATAAAAAAGGAAAAAAATAATTCTGTTTTTCACAGGAACTTTTATTTTTTGCTGTTCACCAGTCATGTGACATTTATTAAAGAGGGCATAAATATCTGCTTTATTTTGAGGAAAGTAGCTGGGTTGTCTGCATTATTTATTAAATGAATTTTCTAATTAAGAGTCATATTCTAAAACACTTCAAGATGCAAGTCACCATGAAGAAACTCAGCAGTGTTCTAACATCACTAGTTTCAAGGACACAAAACACCAGTGCTACAAGATTCTCTTTGAGCATCTGTCTAAAAGCTGACTTCAAACCACTGTACCTGACAATTCTTCACACAGTGTGCAAAGGACATACTGCCAGTCTTTATGCTGCTGAAACTCTGTGTCAGGACTATCCAACAGATTACCCTTACCAGCCTAATTTCTAGCTAGGCAAGTCATTCCCCAATATCAAACCATCTATGTTTGATGTGCTGCAACGAGGCCAACAGCAAAGAAAAACAGGGGTTGTAAACTTGTAAACTCCTACAACTTTGTAGGAGTTGGTTTAGTATGAATGTGAGCTGAAAAGGTCCTTAGCTGTATGTGATTAGGAAAGCAAGGCAATAATGTGTTTGTGGATAGAGCATGGATGCCATCACAGCTCTAGCATCAGATGTCTTGGCAAGCTTATGAAAGGAGGATTGTGCAACATCTGGATTTGATAAAAACTCTTTACACAAAGGAGTAATACCATGCATGGATTAAAAAAGTGAGACGCTTGAATGATGTTGCAGAGGGTGCAAGAGCACACTATAATAAACACTTTATGGACTGTCATTTTACAATTAACTTCTTGAATCTGAGCAGGTGAAACGTAGTACACAGCATTTATCCATGACTTTTTTTGTAGTGTCAACAAAAAGAAAAAGAACTAGAAATATGTTAGTTGTGCTGAGTTAACCAGTTGTGGGGGAGTCTTATACCCTTTTCACTCTGAGACCTAGACAAAGCATATCGAGGAAAACCTCTGTGGGTCTACCTTGGATTCCCATCAAAATCAGCCTAATATTATGAGTAAAAATTTACTGGAAGATCAGTGGAGAGGTAACACAAGAATGTCACAGCTGAGCTTCAGCTGGCAGAATCAGAAAGTACCATCTGTACCAGTTACAGCAAACAGCTCTATAATAGTCACTGGATTTGCCTTTGATCCCTGGTCTTGCCTCTTCTCACAGCTGATTTAAGCAAATACTAACTTTATTTTCAACCACTTACCAACAGCTTTGTGTACAGGGGAAATGCAGGTTATTCAGTCTTTATGCAAAGCAGCCTCACCTCAACTGCTCTGTCCAAGTTAGCACCATTAGCATCTCACATTTTTTCTACCAGTATAAATGGAATGTGCTCAGAAAAAGATTAATATTCAAATTTACATTTTACACCCCAAGAGTCCTTACTCTCAGCTTTACCTACCTGTTTTTCCTACTTCATCATAACATGCCACTTCATATAAATGTCAAATCATTCATACAGACCACCGAAGTTTGCATTACTCTGATTCTTCCTGATCCACCCTCCCTCCCAAGTGAATAATTAAAAAAAAAAAAAAACAACAAAACAACAAACAACCCACCTCAGCAAGGAGGAAAAGATAAAACCCCTTATTAGAAAAGGTTAGGAAAAAGAACCCAAACAGATTGTCCCCCACCCCTAAAACAACCTTGAAAATTTAATTGTGCTTCATTACCTAGTCAACAGCATCTGCCCTTTGCATTTATGTATATATGGGAACATCCCTCCAAGGACCAATCAAGCTGACTTTTTTGATTACAATTTCCAGCAGCTGTACATGGTAGAGTCCCTGAATCACCTGGTGCTGATTCACAGTGATTCATCACATCAAACAAACTTAATAGCAAAATGAAAAGAATTTATTTAGGAAGTCCCTAGATACAACATCAGTGGCAAAAGATTACAAGTAAAATAAATATGAAATGCAGGGCTTTTTAAAATGCAACAACCAGATGCCTTTGCAGTATTTTTGAAACAGCCTCCCTGAGACACTTCAGGATATGTCACCTTCCTAAAGATCTCCGTAACTTCTGAAGACAAAACTGGTGAGAAGCTCCAAGGTTTTGGGACTGATGACTGGGCATCCTCTTCTAAGTATTCCATAATCTTTTTTTTCATCTTTAATCTGGTTGCACATCTAATACATATATACTTGAAGGTTGACATCTTTATTTCTTGGCTACTTTCTAGATTTAGATTGTGAATATAAATGCAGATTCTTTTGATAGCTCAGTTCATTTGACAAAATGGTTATATTTTAACCAGCTGTAAAGTCTATATAACTGCAGGTATTCTTTTCATTTTCCTGAGAGAGGTTTGTTTTTTTAATCTGCTGGCTGACTGCTTCCTGCCAAGCCTGGGTGGTTTAATGATACCTTTAAGCCTTATTAGAGCTGCTATTAACATATATTAAATATTTCATGTACATCATTTACATAAGAAGCATTTAGCCAAAATTTTGATTATCTGGTTTTGACTTTTTTTCTATAAAAGTTTCACTACGGAAGCTTTTAATGTTATTACCAAACACTTTGTTCAGGCTACCTCACTGAACCTGCATTTTTAGGATTCACTTTCTATTTAACCTCATGACGTTCAACCAAGCCAAGTGCAAGGTCCTGCATTGGGGCGATCCTCAATATTATTAGAGCCTGGGCAATGAAATGATTGAGAGAAGCCCTGCAGAGAAGGACTTGGGAATACTGGTGGACAAAACACTGTACATGAGCTAGCAATGTGTTTGCAGTCTGGAAAGCCAATATTATGCTGGGCTGCAGTTAAGGAACAGACAATGGAGGTGATTCTGTCCCTCTGCTGTGCTCCGTTTGGAGACCCTACCTGGATAGCTGCCTCCAGCTGTAGGGCCCCCAACACAGAAGGACACAGCCCTGTTAAACCAGGTCAGAGAAGCACTTCTGTGAAGAGAGGCTGAGAGTATGGATGCTGTTCAGCCTGGAGAAGAGAAGTCTCTGGGGAGATGTTATTGTGGCCTTTCACTGCATAAAAAAGGCTTAGAAGAAAAACGGAGAAAGACTTTTTACCAAGGCATGTAGTGACAGCACAAGAGGCAATAGTTTAAACTGAAGGAGGGTAGATTTAAATGAGATATTAAGAAAGAAGAAAGAGCACATTGCTGTCTATCACATATTCTATGGGAAGTTTATAGCAATTAATATTCCTAGCTCTGAGTTTCCATATTTTCAGAAGATAGCGTCTTTAGCAACGCAAGCCTGTAGTTTCTGATTTGCTTTTGCTGCTGATCTAAGAAATGGAAGTAGTTAAGTCCTGCTTTCCTTAAAATTGTTTCTGGCAATGTCTTAATGCATCATTTGCTTTCTACAAACAACTGATGATAATGCCTTCAAGAGTAGTAAAAAACATTTTCCAGAACAAGAGTAGATTGTTGTACAAAAATATAGGATTTATTAGCATTCTGTATCTAGTGAACAACTATTTATTTTGAATAAGTAGACTAAGGGAAAAACGTACCATAATTCTCAGCAGTGATAAATTTTTTATTAGCAGATTTTCGGTGGAGATTGTAGGCTGTAGAGAGAATGATGCTGATAGACTGAGGAAGTACTAAAGGTACTTTGTGTAGTTATAGAGTACTATTGCTCTGTTCTTTGTGCACATAGTGAAGGGCCCAAAGAGAGGAAATATGGGATCAGGCAGTCTTAGAAATTATTCTCTACATTAATAGGCAGGGTTATAATTAAAGCAGCCTGTAGTGGAGGGAAGAGAACGTAATGAATAAATATAAGTACATATTTATAGATAGATAAACAATTATGAATATTAAAGCTAAGGTATCCTTAAAAGTTGTCATCCAACTTCAAGGCAAATATTTTGTATAAAATTTTTCAACTGAAGATTTAGGTCCAAAAACTGCTGAGGCAAAAATTTATGAAAGATAAACCAGTCAGAAGTTATAAAACTCAAACTACTACATCCTGCTAAAAGAAATCATGAGGTACAAGTCACCATAGGTGAGGAAATTATCAGACAAGTGTCAGTATTTCCTTTTATTGTCATTTTATAAAACTGATTTGTACAGAAGAGGTCACTGCAAGGTGTTGAATGAAACACTGATTTTTTTTTTTTTTACCATTATGCATATCTCTTTGCTGTGGCTTTGAAGTCAAACATAGTACAGATCAACACAGAATCCTTAGTTCCCAAGACTAACAGAAGTCACATAGTCTTTTTTTAACTTTTTAAAAATATTTCACAAATAAATTCTGGAAAGAAATTAGAATGGTGATGAAGCAGGCTGGAAAAAAATTTAGTTGCAGTCTGTACAAATGGAAACAGTTATATTTGATTGCTCAATAAATAATATGCCTTTCTAAGCATATATTACATATATACAGAGACATATGTTAGTGCTCCATATAAGCTGGAATCTCTTCATTATCTAAGTCAATCTTTGTAAAGGAGGCATTTACACAATGATACACTGGTCTTTAATACTTGGTCAAGCATGTCCAGATCACCTTCTGAACACTTGCAGAGACAGTGACTGCACCACCTCCCTCTGAAACCTATGCCAATGCTTGAAATTTTTTCAGTGAAAAATTTTTTTCCTAATATCTAATCGGGACCTCTGGTAACTTAAGGCCATTTTTTTTCATCCTTTCACTTGAGACATGGCAGAAGACACAGACTCCCACCTGGCTACAATCTTCTTTCAGGTAGTTGTAGATAGTATTAAGTTCTTTCCTGAGACTACTCTTCCTCAGACTAAACAACCTCAGCCACTCCTCACAGGACTTGTGCTCCAGATCTTCACCAGCTTTGTTGCCCTTCTCTGGAAATACTTCAACATTTCAGTGTCTTTTCCAAAGTGAGTGGCCCAAGATTGAGCACTGGAATTTGAAGCGTGGCCTCACCAGTGCCAAGTACAGGGTCTTCCCTCAAGTGCAATCACTTCCCTCGGCCTGCTGGCCACACCATTCCTGACACAGGCCAGGTTGCCATTGGCCTTCTGGTCTACCTGGAGGCAGCACTGGCTCGTGTTCAGCTGGCTGGCAACCAGCATCCCCAAACCCGTCTTTCCTGGGCGGCTCTCAAGTCGCTCATCTCAAGCCCCTAGCACTGTCTGGGGTTGCTGGGACCCAAGCACAGGACTTGGCACTTGGCTTTGATGAACCTCATACAGTTGTCCTCAGCCCACTGATCCAAGCTTCCCAGGGTTCTTTGTAGAGCCTTCCTACCCTCCAGCAGATCAACATGCTCTCCTAATACAATGTCATCTGTAATCTAACTGAGGATGTAAACTAACTCCTCCAGATCATCATTACAGATATTAAATAGAACCAACCCCATCCTGACTCCTGGGGAACACCACTGGTCACCAGCCACAAATTGGATTTAGTTTCATTCATGGCCACTCTCTGGACCTGGCTATTCAACCAGCTTTCACCTGGTGAAGAGTACTTCCATCCAAGCCATGAATATCCAGTTTCTTAGGGAGAATTCTATGGGAGAAGGTGGCAAACCCTTTACTGAAATCTAGACAGGCATCCACTGCCATTCCCTCATCCTAACTGAAGAACATTTGTCTACATACAGTTAGATAAATCAATTTACTTCAGGGCTACACATCTATCAGCCAGTTATACTATTGACAGAAGTAGACAGGTGTTTGAGAAACCTTACTGAATGATCAGTAAATGTAAGCAAGAAATAGTAAAGGTCATGCATTTGCAATAGTGCACTTCACATCAGAAAAAAAAATAGCTTTTCTGACATAATTTTCTCTTTTACAAAACTAAATGTTGACACATTAATAATGTTCAAATAAAATTAAACACATTTCAATCAGAAGAATGTTTCACTGGGTTCCCAACCAGTTCCAAGCTCAGCAACATCTTCCCTTGCACCTGAGAAGTCTTAACTTCTGGGATCAGCTCATGTCTGGAGCGCCACAGCTCCACACAGTCCAGCACTTTTGTCTTGGTGAAGAATACATATCTAACACCTGAGCTGGCTTACTTAGGGGCTGTTTGCTATCTGTGTGTAGTGTTTCACTATGCTGTGCAGGCATTCCATTGCCTAGTAAACCTTTGTAACCAATCTGATCCCTTTTCCTTGTGACCAGCATGAAAGCACGCTATGTTCCAGGATTCTTTTGATTAGTTTTTCCATTCAAGAGCTTATGACAAAGTTACACTTGCCGAATTTGAGCTTTAAAAATCTTTCTTTTCTTGGATTATATTCGAATCAAAGAACATTCTACTTTTGCTCCATTTCTGTGTGGAGGCATTTATGATCAAAGCACAACGGTCATGGTGTAGCTTTTTGAACTGCATGACACCTACTGGTAGAAGACATTTGAACCAAATATGTTCTCAAGCTTGCAAATCCAACCTCTGATGTCATGTGCTCAGGTCCTGAACAAAAACTAGAAAGTCAACATAAATGCCTATATTTTATATAACTGATGACACAATTATATATTTTTAATATTTCAACTTATAAACAGATTTATGACAATGAGGTGATTCCTACTGTGTGTCCTAATTTTGTCACAGAAAAACCATTCAAGTTTTGATGTGTGGCATCTGGATGAAAGAAGGCTTTCAACTGATGCTGTTTTTTACAATTTAGTGCAAGCGAAAAAAATCTCTTACATTCATGAGGAAATTCAATTTTGTTGGGAAAGAAAAATCAAGAATGGTGTTCACCTGAGATAAACATTAACATCCTTACCTGTCTTTAAAACAAACTTTCGCTCTTCCTTTGTAGCCTTGTAGGCATTTCTGTTTTCTTTAGATAATTTTATTTCAATTACATTTGTACTAAAGCTTCAAATTCATAGTATGGGGCAAAAGGTAATCTAGGATAAAGAAACAGGATAAATATGTTGCAAAAATTAAATGTTGGTCTGGAAAGTTCTATTGTCACAAAGGAGATGAACATAATCACTTTTGTGTCTAAATTGAAACATCCTTCCTCAAATGAGCATGCACCATTTATCATCTCGTAATTAGTTAAATATTCTGCACTCCTTGCTTCCTTATCCTGCTACCATAAGGTATGTATACAGGTTATCTGTACTTCAGATTTTCAGAGTTTTATCCTCTCTAGATTTTTCAGTATCCCAGGAAGAAAAATCCTTAGATATACACATAGTTTTATAAGTAACTGTACATAGCAGCTTACAGCTCATACAGATTCTCTAAGTCTCGCTTTGTCATTCTGCTAGGTGGTATAAGATGTTTAAAGCCATGCACATCAAATAGGATCCTAGTGTAAACCTGTATATAACATAGCCAATTTCTCTACAGAGACAAAACCAAGCCGGACTCCTCTCAGAAGAACATGTTTGACTCTAAGAACTATGTCATAAGATGCTATGTCCCTGCCACCAGTCAGTGTATAGTTTGAGCCAAGAAGCATCATAGAGAATTTCAAAATGGTTGCAGAAAATTATTTGTTTAAAAAATTTTTGTTTGTCACAGATCTGTCTAACCAAAAAAGCAATCAAAACTTCCTTTTAAGTTTAAGGGAAAAAAAAGGCTTTCAAGGCAGTGATTACTAGAAGTGCACTATAGCAATGCCATTCTGTAGAATGAGAGCATGTAATTAGGTTTATTACTTAATCATATTTTTGATGAGGCCTTTAAGGGGTAGTCTAGTTTTGCCTCTCATATCTCTTACAGTAGGGTCTAATAGAAAAGCATAAGGACTGAGATTCTTTTGACCTGATTGTTCCTGGAGATGAATGAAGGCCCATGGCTAGAGACTATGCTAAGTGTTCTGAACACAGAGTAAACAGGTTCTCTAGTGCTATAGTGATTGTAATTTGAGTGGGTGTGTGTGTGTGTAAGGTCTTGGAAGGTGACAAGAGACATTACCAGATACAAAAAGAAAACAGGGAGACAGTAAGGAAGTGTTGGCTCTCCTGAACAATGTCCAAGTATGGGAAACATGAACTTAGACTGAGCTAATAATTTTCAGATATCTTCTATTCCTAAAAGAGAAGAGTTTTAAAGAGAAATTTTTGAGGAGAAATTGGGATTTTATGAATGTTTGCATTTTTTGAATGTATTTTGAATTTTATGAAGGTTTACAGGAAATTACTCCCAAGAGTAACAAGCAGCAAATAAACATTTAAAAAATCCATCAGCGGTAATGGAAGCAAAGTTTAATGACCAGCTGAAAGAAGATATTGACTTACTAAAACTTAAAAAAAGAAAGTTGCAAGAAAAAAAAATCTCTATCTCATTTTAATTACAGAGGCCATCAGAATATGCTAGAAACCATAAAGAGGATGAAGACAGTGTTTGGATCCAAAAGAATCGCAGAATCAACTCATTTGGATACAACCTTTGAGATTATCAAGTCCATCACAACTAGACTATGACAATGAATTCCACATTCAGTCTTTTCTTAAATACCTTCAGGGACAGTGACTCTGCCATCTCCCTGGGCAGCCCATTCCAATATCTAATCACCATTTCTGTGAAGAACTTCTTGCTAATGTCCAATCTAAAACTCCACTGGTGAAGTGTGCTCTTGTCCTATAGCTGGTTGCCTGGGAGAAGAGACCAACCCTCACCTGGCTACAGCCTCCCTTCAGGGAGATGTACAGAGTGATTGGGTCTCTCCTGAGCCTCTTCTCCAGGTTAGGCATCGCCAGCTCCTTCAGCCACTCCCCACTGGACTGGTGTTCCACATGCTCCACCAGCCTAACTGCCCTTCTCTGGATGTGCTCCAGCATCTCAACATCCTTCCTAAGCTGAGGAGTCCAGCACTGGACACAGAACTCAAGGTGCAGCCTCATCAGTGCTGAGTACCAGGGAACAATCTCTGCCCTGCTCCTGCTGGCCACACTATTCCAGATCCTGATGCCATTGGCCTTTTTGGCCACCTGGGCACACACTGGCTCGTGTTCAGCTGCTGTCAGTCGGTACCCCCAGGTCCCTTTCTGCCTGGCTGGTGTACAGCCACTCTGTCCTCAGCCTGTAGTGCTGCATGGGGTTGTTGTGGCCAAAGTACAGGACACAGCACTTGATCTTGTTGAACCTCTTATCACTGGATTCATTCCATGGATCCAGCCTGTCCAAGGCCTTCTGCAGAGCCCTCCTATCCTCCAGCAGATCAACACACACTCAGCTTGGTGTTGTTTGCAAACTTCCTAATAGTAGACCCAATCCCCTCATCCTGATCATCAATAAAGATATTAAACAAGACTTGGCCCAAAGCTGATCCCTGAGAGACACCAATCGTGACTGGCCACCAACGGGATATTATACAACTCCCACCAGAGGAATTATATGAGTATGCAGGTCTTCTACCAAAGCAATCTTCCCCAGTATTAGGAAGACAACAGATTCTAAAATAGTGCTAGTGAAATACTGAAGCATATTCTTATATGCATGCAGTTATTTTCAGAATGATGTATTATAGTGCAAGAGCAAGTAGGCTCACTTGAGATTTGTATGTGTAGTACATTGGTTCTGCCTTCTCCTCACCTTCTATACTGTGCTGTGACCCACAAAGTTCAATTGAAATGAAGTATAAGTGTTGCTGTTGGAATGCGCACAAGAAACAAAATACACAATTTCATATCTGGAATTATGTGGAAAACCTGCTCCAAAAGCCCCATCTCTGTTCCCGTAAATATCTGGTACATTTAAACACTGGCTTTTAAAAAGAGACTGGAACCAGATCTTTCTTCATCATCTCTTTATTCTTCTTTTCACAAGTCGCATTTCAAACCACCTCCCTTACATTTATGAACACTGCTTAAAACCTCTGAGAGGACCTGAATCTAGGCCAGAAACCTGAGCCAATGTTTCTGAAGTTGGAGGGAGATTTGCTCAATTATGCACGAGCTGTAGGCTCCTCCAAACCTTCTCAAATACCAAATTCTGTAACAGAAAGGCAACAGATGGAATAGTGTGCAAGGATAGTTTGATTGGAAGGTGATAAGCCAGAAAACAGCAGCTTGGCATTTGGAAGATGTTAGGGGGAAGATAAGAAGATGATTATAGACTTCCAGGGAATATAAACAGTGTGTGAAAATATAGGATAGTTGGCTGGGAGCATGATCAGTAACTAAGAAAGGACAGCAGCTGGCTAATTGCAGATGAGAGAGGACTGGCCTGAGAACTGCTTGTGCAGTTAATCACCATACTGACCTAAATCATGGCACAATCCAGAAGTGATGAAAGACTGCTTGAAAAATGCTGCCAGGTCACCAAATCTACAGGCTTTTTTTCTATGCTCTAGTTTCTTCAGGCTTGTGAATGAGTCAAGGAGAGTTAGGAGACCCCAGGTAGTTCCATTACTGAAGTTATAAGGTTGTAACACGAAGTGAAAAATATTAAATATTTCAAAAGAATTACAGAGTGAGAATAGAAAAGAAAGAAACATCCAACCAGTACAAAACATAGAGTATAAGGTGTAAAAACATTGTTTAAAGTAATTTAAAACAGAAAAATACAAATAAAGTAACATTTAGGTTATTGTTTTTGCTGCACATGATGTTACTTTTGCATATTTTAATTTATATTAATCCTAGATGGAGTAAAGTTGCAGGATCCTTTGTTTCTAGAGCTATTTTTGCAAGTTCACATTTTATAAGAAATGTTATAGAAAGTTTTTAAAGTCATAAAATATATACTCTGAGATTCTTACTTCAAAGTCTTATCTTTTGCTTTAACATTACAGTTTGAGATACTATTATTTATTCAGGAATGGAATAAATTTCCCTCTCCTCCCCAATATATCTAATGTTGTAGGATCCTAACCCAATATCTGAGCTTTCTAGCTTTTCAGTAACATAAATAATAATTAATTATTTTGACTAGTTCTATCCAAAATAAACAGTGTGTAATACACACTAAATGCAATTTCTGTCAACTGCTTGGATTGTCACAGCAGCTGAATAATAAAACCAAAATGTTCTAATAACAAACAAATGTAATGCACTATCTAGACTCTCCTATTTATGGTAGAAAGATGATTTTAAAAGAGATATATGTAATTAGCATCCTACCACAGAGCTTAGTTTCACAAACTCTGCTGAAAAGAATGCATCAACTCACAACACTTGTGGTCAGATTTCAAATTCCTGTATTCATGTACTGAGCCCTGTAATCAGCACTGAAGTAATAGTATTTCAAATGGAATATAATGTGAATCACATTTTCAACTTGTGGACAGTTCTTTAATTATGTTCTCTGCAATTGCAATCAGCATGAATTTTGTTTTCAGAAGAGATAAAGCTGTTTCATAAGAAGCAGCTAAAAAGCTATCTCATAAATAACTGAAAACTAAGGTGATTTTTTTTTACATTTATAAAGAGTTAAAAAATTTATATATTCCAAAAAACAAAACATTTAGGAAGGAGTTTACTATATTTTCTGTAATTCATAGGACTGAAATGATTAGCTTGAAGCCATTTGATAGAGACAAGATATCTGATGGCAAATGAGTAATCCCTCTCTCCATAAGTCAGGGAACTTCTAATTTGCTATACTAAGAAGATATTTGAATACAAAAGCTTGTGGTTGCAATAAATTGTATCTCATCAGAATTCAATGCCATGAAAAAAATATGCTTCTTTCTGTGGTTTTTGCAGGAGACTTGGAGAATGTAACCAAAGAATAGCTGATGTACATCATTCATCATAACCTACCTTCTTAGTTAAAGTGGATGGAATTAAGAGGTGAAAATTGAGGCTAATTCCTATTTTCCATTAAAGAAGTTAGGTAATGCTTCACAGTGGTTCCCAATATATTGTCTCAATTACATTCCAAACAGCTATCAAAAAGTACTAATAATGTTGAAGTGTTTTGCTGTCTGAACGCAATATGTGCTTTTGACTGGAACTGAGGCAGAAATTCTTCAGGTTTTTACTTCTGTCCATTTTTCACACAGCAATCTGTTTATTTGGGTTTTTTTACTCCTCATACTTTTGAATGTTTCCAATGAAACAAGAATTGTGTAAAACTATCACAAGTTTCATATCACAGCATCCCTAGTGGACAAAGTTAATCTACTTCAGCAGTTTTAGGAAACACTTTTTTATGCTTATTCTTTCACTACAAAGTTTGATGATTAAGGGAAACTGTACTCTGAGAATACCTAAGAAGGATAATTTTAGAATTTCAGAATGGGAAGCATAACTTTCAAGGATAAGATACATTAGTTTCTAACTTTGAGTTTTGTTTTATAATTGTGATGGCAAGATATCCTGAGCTCTTATATAATTCCTGCATTAATTCTCATACTTCATTCTTGACTTCATTTGTGAGTGCAATTATTCCATCTGTTTTCTGAGGGAATTCCTGAACTCAGAATTAGGTTAAAATATGTTTTCTGTGTTATGCAGATGATATCATTCCTCTGGCCTTAAGAACTGTAACAATGAGATTAGGAAAATAAAACAATATGAACTTCATGGTCCTTCACCACAGTTACATTTTTTAAAATACATTTTGGCTCCTGGGAAAACATATCTAAAAATCTGTTTCCTATGAAACTGTTAAATCAGTGGAAAAATAGATATAAAATGACATTTCAAATTCATCGTAATTTCCTTCCTTACAAAGGAAGAAGTTGTTGTGCAACGGTACTTAAAAGGCTGCATCAGACTGATGACACATTTCTGTTGGGAAATGCTCACAGTAATTACATGTTTACATTTCAGCATATTACCATTAAATTCCCCTGTACAAAGGAACAGATTTCAGTAGACTAAATAGTGGTAAAAATTACATGGAAAAGGGAAGAAATTAACTATTTACTCCTGGGTGACCCAACCAGAACAAAATGGCATTGTTCAGTTATAACCTGGATTTGTTGAACAAGTTAACTGCTGATAATGATACAGACCAGCAGATAATTTAAAACGTGCTTATGGGGAAAAAATCCTGGTGCTGATATGTATTGATGGATACTGATGTCTAGTCCCTTTCCTTGGTGTTAAGGAGTTGGGTGAAAAGAAAACAGGTGGTGAAATGTTGATTGTCTCTGCAGTCTGTTTTGGGTTTTTTGTGTTGCTTTCATCTTGCTGAATTTGTGATTGGAAATGCCTTCAGGTTCAGTTTGAGCAAAACTAAAGATAAAATTAAATTCCTGTATCGCCTTGTGACTTTCAGTGAGGGCTCTTTTCTGACACACAGAGAGATGTTTGTGTGAAAGTCTCTGCCTAAAAGCCAGAGACACAGATTTCAAAATCACATTTTTGGACAAACTCTGACATGCCTTTTCTCCCAGAATACTTCAACAGAAAACCACCAGATGCAAGACTGTATATAAAGCAAAGAAGTCCCTTACTCAAAAAACAAGTGCCAAAATGAAGTGGGTGATAGGTCAGAAGAGAGAACTCTCCAATAAAAGTGGTTTTACACAGGTTTTAGTAAAAAGTTAAATTACCTGATAAAAATTATCAGAAAAATAATAACTTGTTTAAAGAACTCTCAAATTCTCAGCTAGATGAAACAATTTTTGACACAGAGGTCAGTCGGTGCCAAATTGCAACATTGATATTGAGAGTCATATGCTTTGTGTGTTCCTTGCCAGAAGACCAAGGTAGGTAGAAGCATAGAGCTGGAGAGATACCAGTAAGATGAACATACTCCCTTCTCCACTGAATATCACTGAACAAGGAGATGGGCATGACAGCCCAAAAATGTTATGAGCAGTGAAATTGACAGGAAAATCATGTAGCTATGCAGGGGAAAAGAGTGCACTCATCACAGTGAAAACAAAAAAAATACAGTTTTGAAGAAGGAAAATCTGCTTACAGATCTCCTAATTTGTACCTGGGGAAACATCTTCCCGAGGAAAGTATGTATCTAAGTGCATAAAAATTAAACCAAATTCCTAGAATTGGAAAATGACGAAAATATAGATGCTGACAAATCCAACTTTAAACAAACAAATGAGCAATGATGTGAGGTAGGTGAGTCTTTAAAGCCTTGCATTTTGGATTCCTGCAAAGAAGGGAAACCCTGCATCTGATTGTAATCTTTCTCATTGCATATGGAATCATTAGAACCAATTATCACAGGATTTGAAACCTTGTCCTGGCAAGATGTATTCTCTGCTGGTGGCGAGCCTTTGGAATTTTCCAGCACTTTTAGCCAAGATCTGCAGGCAGTTAAAGTTTTCAAAAATTCAAAATTTTCTTCACTGTTTCAACCCTGTATCAGGTACAGAGTATGAAAGACTTATAGAACTAGTGTTGTCAGAGGCGTTTGCAGTTAAAATATTATATCCCTGAAAATTCAGAAGAAAACATAAAGATAATATTAAAAAAAAAAAATAAATGGAGCTGGGCTTCAGTTTAAATGAGTGTGTATGGAAACAATTGAAAACATTAGTGTTCTAACAAAAAATGTGTGCAACCAAGTGTAAGAGTAAAAGCCTACTGCTATCTTTGCTACATCTTTCTGTCTCTCTTTGGAGACAAATCCCCACCCACCCAAAATATAAAATCCTAGATGCCTCTGTATGAAAGGCAATCATTAAACCTAACCCCTGACTTTTACACCACCTTCTTGGTGACATATTTCACAGAATATTTACCTTGAGCTAGCTGCAGTCTAACAGTACATCCATCTTAGATACATACTGTCTTATTAAGTCTTTCTTCTATGTTGCTAGAAGTCAGCACAACCTGATGAATTTTGACTGTGAGAAAGGGTAGGATTTGTCCCTAGCTGGGCTAGCAAAATATACCCCAAAACTCATTAATTCATTTTTCTTCATTTCTCCAAACTCCGTGGTTAAAAAATATTTTGTCGTAAAACTATTTTTAAAGTACATCTCTACATTGTTAGCCATGAAATTAGCGGCAGTTTAAACCAGCTGCTGGGTGACTGGAACAAAGTTTCTTTTCCTTATGTCTTTCGTTTCTGGCTGCTGATGGGTTTCTCAGACAAATTTAATCTGAGAAGGAATTGTATTTTTATGTAACAATTTTGCCCATGAGTAGCTTAACTATTTCTCTTCTGTGCTTGAAACATGGTGCATTATTTATAGATATACCATAGAGAGCATATAGACACATAGCATATGTGTCTAACAACCTGTATAGACGTAAATTCATACAGGTTGGTAGGGACCTCTGGACGTTTTCTAGTCCTACCTCTTACTCAAAGCAAGGGTAACTTTTTTCAAATTGCTCAAGATTTGGACCAGCCAGAAATGGATTTATATGTGTTTTTCTTTTAGTTTTGAAGAAGACCACATTAGGTCTTGAAAAAGAGCCCACTGAGTTGCAGAAGCCTTAGTCAGCAGACCATGATGGATTCAGGAAAAAATATTAATCAGAATACATTGTATGAGAAATATTTGGATAGTTGTGATAAGTTCAGATTGTATTAATGCCCTGGACAGTTAAAAGGTGACACTTTCTCTTTTGTATAAAAGCTTAAAATTCAAATCTTAAGAAATTATTAAAGTTTGTAAAAAGTAGGGTGAGATATCTAGTTATGAAATATTAAAAGATGAATGCTCAGAATGTCACATGCAAAAGCACTTAAAAAGTTACACTCTTGTCTCACTGCTGAATGTGAGAAATTGACTGTCAGCCACAAAGATCTGACATCTAAGCATTCATGTGCAGCACCTGTGACCTTCTCTGTTAATGTCTTTCCTGAGTTAAAAGAAAGTCTCATTAAAGGAGCACTTTTCTCAAGAATAATCTCTGAAAACTGCTGTGTCCTTGAAATACTGAGTGCTGGTAAGTCAGGGGAGGGATGAAGTGTTAGCAGTGAGAAGGGGACACTGAGCAATGACTCTGGAAGGTCAGAAGGAACAGAGGAACATGGTGGTGGTTGCCATCAGGAGAATGTTCATTCAGGCAGAGATGGAGGTGTGAAGAGATAGGGACTGCATAGTTTGTTACATACTGTTCATACTATTTACGCTTTAAAGGTATTTTCTAAGCTATTTTTCAGTCACAGAGCAGTTTTAGTATCCATAGAAGGAATCCTCCAGTTACTGTTCAGTATTACAGTTTACGTTCCTTTCTAGATGCTGAAAGGTTTCAAAATGTTAAAGGTTATTAAAAGTTCTACCTCTGTATCTGTCAAGAACCTCTTAACATTAAATATTAAAAGATGTTGCTTTTTCTCATCACTGGATATTTTTGTTAAATATTTTATCAAAGTAAATTTTTTTCACTAGTAGTGAACATTGCATTCTTACCAAAAAAAGCACAAATTCTTACTAAAAGATTAAAAGTTAATTGTATTTCTTTAGATGATCTTTACTTCTTAGCACATTAAAGATTTACTAGAAGCTTTGGTTTTTACTCATTGTGAAGTGTGGTACATCCCAACCTACATTGCAGCATAAAATATTTTTATTTAGAAGATGCTGTTTCATGTATTTTGTAGTATTCTATATGGAATATTAAGGAAAGTTGAAATTTATCTAGCCTCTTCTATTACTGAACAGTTTTATGACACAAGATAGTCATTGTAATTGCTTACATTTGAGCTAATTACTGTGGTGACAGTAATTGCAGACCTATTGTAGAGAGTCTTGTATATTTTTATGAGTAGTCAAAGAAAAAAATACAGTAATTTTAAGGACAATCATAACAAAAGAAACTTATTAGAGTAATATTTTTTTGCATAGTATTTAAAATAGTCATAACTCTACTACTTGCAATTGGATTTAATAAATTGCCTTACAGTATTGTGAAATTTGCAAATAAAACTGCTTATTTATTAATGATAGCTCAGTCATGTGATATTTTACCCAATATGAGAGCATAAGAGGAAAACTTTCTATTTTCTTCTCTTTGCATCTTTTTGTTCTATAATTTTATATCAGGGATTTTTCACAATTCAGCCAAAAATGTGCCTTTGTTCTGCTTCACACTCTGCAAATTACATGAAATTACAGTGAATTATAGTGTTCCCCAAACATCCCATAGTGTCAATGGAGATGACACAAGAGCAGTAAAGGACAAGTACAGATCACAGAGAAAGTGGAAAGTTTGCAAATTTTGTGGAAGTTGATTGCCTGTGTTTTAAGAGAGTAGCAGTATGTGAGGCAGTCATGGGGAGGCCAACTATTAACTGAGTTGTGGAAGCACCAGCCAGAGGGGAACTAGAAATTTAAAAAACGTGGACAGATAAGTCAGTAGTTGGGCATAACATGAAGGTGAGCAAAGACTGATGTGAACAAATTGTAAAGGAAACATTAAAAAAATAAATCAGTATATAAACAGGAAAGCTGATCTTCTGCTTTAATTGTTTTTGTTTAATTTTGAAAATACATTCATGAGTCATAAGAGATCATTGACTTGTTTATGGATCTGGCATGTAAAAACATAGATTTAACTCTGAGGGATTGATTGGAAAAAAAGGTTTTGGTAATCAGCTAATACATTAATAAGAAGAAATAAAGGCACTCCTTTCAGTTAAGATGTACTAAATAACTATAACTCCTATGTAAGACAAAATTCAAAATTACCCTCTAGAAAAATTCCAAAAAATTATGTATCCACTGACCCCAATACAATTTCCTTAGATGGACAAAAAAACCCCACAACTATTGCTTTTGTTTGGTTTTTTGGGTTTTTTTTCTGAATCTGCCAAGTATTCTAAAATCTTTACAGCCATCATGAGCATACTGAAACCTTCAGACAGTATCAAGCAGCTCCTTGCATTTTTCCAGCCTCCTGAAGCTTTTGAATCTGGTGTTGTTTTTAATTTATAAATTCTGTCTTACTCTGCTCTGTGGGTTCCTGTTCCTGGAATAACTGGCTTGCCCTCTACCTCCTTCTCAGTGATTTATGTGTCTTTCACTTTTTCTGTGCTATAGCATTTGTTCTTGATTCAGGCAGCTCTAAGATCACCTGTAGTAAAATTAGGATTTCAATTCCCTGTAGAAGGTCTACAATGTGCACTGTGGTCTACTAGGTCATTAAAAAAAATATTTGAACGTGGCAGAGGGTGGTTATTTGTACTATCATGAAGTATCTAATATACTACCAAGAAGATGAACAAATTTTGCCTTATCATCTGAACATAGTTTATTATACAATTTAAACAATAGAGAATGCATGAAAGTTTAACTTTGATTTTCATGTATAGAACTTTGTCCTTTTGTTCTTCTCCTAAAACCAAAAATATATTTCTAAATACATAAATCACTAAAAATAATATGGGGATTTGGAAAAGAAAGTCAAGGGCTAAAGAAGACTACAAAGATGCAATAATCTTTGGCTGGAATTATATTGGTGGTAACCTTAAAAAAAAAAAGAAAAAAAATGTGTTTAATATATTAATATATATAAAATGTATTTAATATATTGTAAATGCTATAACAGACTATATAAATTTTTTTTTTAATTCCCACATTTTGAGCAA
>VYXF01001754.1:87933-103228 GCA_013397295.1 Polioptila caerulea
CAATAATCTTTGGCTGGAATTATATTGGTGGTAACCTTAAAAAAAAAAGAAAACAAAATGTGTTTAATATATTAATATATATAAAATATATTTAATATATTGTAAATGCTATAACAGACTATATTAATTTTTTTTTTAATTCCCACATTTTGAGCAAACCCTCAGGATGGCTACACACCTTCGTAGTCACTATTTTCCTCAGAAATGTAAGGGGTAGTTCTAAGGAAGGCAGGTAAACAAAACCACTTATAATTCATATTTCCTGTCAGCATAGGTGTTTGCAAGACAAACTGCGCTTTGTACATGGAAGGGATCGTGCCAATCATCTCCTGCATTTTTCTATTCACAATTCCTTTAGATTTGTCTGATATCTTACTGACCTCTTCTAAAATGCCAAGTGTTAGTGTTCCTGATTGGATTGTCCTGCAAGCACTCCATTAATTTGATTTAAATTGTCTTGTGATGATGACTGACCACAGGATTTTCTCTACTTTCAAAGTACTTTTCTTTTGTAACCTAATCATGTTCTGATGAAAATAGAAAACCAATGAGTTATGGAGACATTAAAATATATAAAGCTTTAGGAAAAGGTCTGTACTTATTCTTAGACAGCTGAAGAACAGAAAAAAACCCCAGCTAAATAAGTTACTCTCTCTAAGTTACATATCCCTTCTGAATATGCATTGTCATGAATGCCTTGTTGTCAATTCAGCACAGTTCAGTCTGTAAAGGATGACACAACAGTATGTGGTAAACCTCAGGATACAAACTATAGACACAAACATCACGAAACCTTGCTTGGCTAATAACAACTGCTTAGGAATGGCACCACTGGATTGATGGGCATGAAGTAGAAAATCCAACAGGTCTAATTTCTGCTCTTTCTTCCTGTAGTAAACACTGTAAATAATTTCATTCATTTCTCATTTAGCAGAGAGAAAAATCTACTTAATGTAAACGAGGCAAGCAAACCCACATTTTTAACAACATGCTGCAGCACTAACTTTGGGGCTTTCTGTCATTCTACAAGTGTTTTACCCATGTGAAGAATAACACCCTAAATAACACTCCATTTCCTACATATTAAGTTTACTAAGGTCTGTACATTTCAATCTGTTATAAAACCCCAAATGACAGTAAATATTACTTGGGGATTTGTTTCAAAACTGAACAGGCTCTACAATAAAATATTCAATAAACCAGAAAGTTTTTAACTGCACAGACTTCAAAATTCTATTAAAATAGGTTCTGTTTTAGACAAGATACTTTTTCAGAAACATAAAATCTCATAGCATCTGCTGAATTTTTCACATTTTATCTAGTGAGTGATCTGTTGATATTTCCACACTTCAGTAAATCTCTGTGGTTAAGGGTGTTCAGTTTACTCATAAACAATAACCCTAGGATTCAACATGACACAGAATTTTTACTGAGTAAAGTGTAACAAATTGTAAGTGCAATTTGAAGTCAGAGTTTAAAGATTGCTGTTTCTTTTTGTTCGCATTAAAATAATCAGACTTGTACAGGGTTATGCAGTAGCTGAGGGCATGGAGCCTGAAGCCATGTGAAGATGTCTAGTTTGTTATTCTATACATCACTAAAGTGGCAGAAGTAAGGGATTCTCACTTCCAAGAAGGGTGGCAGGAGTGCAATACCGTCAGGAAGAAAAAGGTGGTGCTGGGAGAGTCTGCTGCCATTTTGTTCTCTGTCTCACAGATCAGGTGACACTGTTTAGATCTGCTGGTGAGTATTGTTTGGAAGTAAATCACCCTTTTTTTCACTTTTATTATTATTATTGTTGCTGTTACTGTTTGTTTTCTTATCTCATTGCTGTTTTCAATAAATTGTTTGTATCTCAGCTTGAGATCTCTGCCTTTTTTGTCTCTCACAGAAGGGGCTGGGGGAAAAGAGGAACTCATGGTTTTCCTTTTAATGGGAGCACTACGTTACAGAATGCCATTCCTAAATTACAGCACATATACATATTATTATGACTTTAAACCATTAATTTTTTCATGGTAGCAACATTAAAATAAGCTTTTTCTCTTTTACAGTATATTCTTCCTCCATTTTCCTTCCTTTCCTCCTTTCCTTTTAATTCTTTTCTTTCTCCCATGAAATACTTTTTCTTTCTCCTCTTCCTAAGCATCATTGTGAGCCTCTCACAAATAGGGAAATGCAGCAAGGTAGTTATTTTCTCCTTTGCCTCATCACCACAAGATGAAGTGGTTTCAGTAGTTGAGACTGTACAAAAAGTCAGTGGGACTTAGATTGCCTCTTATTTTGCTTTTTCTTTTTCCTAATGCTATAACCCCATCTGGCAAACAGAGACAGCTTCACTTGTACAACTTCTGAAGAGGCTGAAAGCTTCAATAAAACCCAAAGCTATCACTGGATGGCTGTCACAGACATCAAGAATATTCTGAAGAAAAATATTAAGACATTGAAGACACTTATGGGACAAAGAAAATTAATTAATTTGCATTTTGAAAACCAAAAGGATTCAGATGAACAGGAATTGAAGTAGACTGAGCAAAACCAAGATTTTCCATTTCACATTTTTTTTCCATACTTTTACGGTCTTTTATTGTTTCAAATCAAACAAGAAACATTTTTAAAAGTCCTCCAAAACAAGCTAAAACCAAAAATTTCCAGGTACATAAAATCAACACATTTGGATTGTATTGAAACTTTTAATTCAATTTTTATGATTTTAATTTAATTTTAGACCTACACCTAAAGCCTTCAGTTTTTTAAATGTGTTTAACTGAAAAAAATTCAAAACATATCCTATTTACAAAATGATGAAAAGTTATATTATTTGTGAAAGAAAAATTTGAAATATTTATGACAATTTCTATCCTGATATATTATAAACAGCTACTTCTGTCGGTAGAACTGAAAAGATCTTCAGCTGATTATTTTGTTATTCGGTATACAAAGACGTATTTTTCCCACCTGGATTGAGTCACTCAAGAAAACATTTTCATATAGTAGTGTTGGGACATATGTTATAATAACAAAGTACTGCACCTTTCCTTGAGTGTGTGTAAGTAGAAGTGATTGACATGAGATAGACTAGTAGTTACTAGGGCAAAAAGAAAGCTTCCCTAAACGCCCTCACCATTACACAGATTTCCTTTCCCTTCCACATCTCACTTGCAACGGTATCTGATTTCATTAACATAGGAATAACCACATTGTGTCAAACCATATGTTCCATTTTTCAAATGAAAAAATGGCTGAGGCTACTAGCAAAAAAAAATTAAATTAAATTAAAAACTACATAAATTTAGAAGTTAAATGTCAGGATGAGCAATAAAATTTCATTTTCTGGAATTTAATTTTTTTTTTATTATTTGCTTTTAACTGTGTTGCAAACTGTGAAATCAAAATGCTTGCATCCTTGGAGTGTATGCTTATGAAAAAAGCTGAAATAAAGAAATAAGAATTTAAATGAAGAAATACATCTGATCAATCTGTCAACTAACTTATTAGTCCCGTGTACTCAGGTGGGACCTCAGGTGTGCCTCCAGTTCCTGAAATCAGCACATGTCTGATCTGTGACCTAATTGCATTATAAGGTAAGATTGAGGGGCATGGGCCTTCCCTTCTTTATCATATCTGAGTTTCCACGGGAGTAAAATCAAGCTGTGCACACCAGAAATCAGACATGCCCTGCTTCGACAAGTTCTCTGATCTGATTAATCTGGGGCACAGGATGGGCAAACATGACTGACAAAACCTGTCCCAATCAAACTTATTGATTGTTTTGGCTTAAATGTGATTAGTTTAATCTGCCAAACTGACTACCATACTATAGCCAAATTTGAAAAGAAAGGGAACACTCTGTCTTCTTCACATAATTTCTGCATTATGCTCGTTAGGCATAGTTTGTAGTAAGGGTATCTTGCTATGTAAGGATTATTACTGAATAACATTCAGTTTTTACTTTGAGAGTAAAATTACATTTGCTCATCACAGGAGAGCTGCTTAGCTCAAGATGTTGCAAATATATTGCTCCATCTATCCCATGTGCCCTGTTCCAAAGTATCTAATCCACTTCATCCTAATCTTGTATAATGACTTCAGGAACACTTTGACAGAGCAAGGATTAGAAGTCTTTAAGCACAGTAGTCTAAGTGAAAGACATGCCTAAACAAGGGGGTTTGGCACAGGGGAATTCAGAAATTCCATAAGTAATGAACTTCCTTTTTTAGGACAAAACAGCTTACAAGTTTTGACATATAGTTTGCTTCCTCATAGATTTTCTCTGGCACCAGAAACAAACTAGAACCAAGTTGTTCAAATCTAAGTTGGGTTTTGAAAAATGAAAGGATGTGGAAGATTTCTTTATATCCTTCATTATTCTTTAGTTTTTATGTTTGGAAATACTGAACATCTATTCTGTTAACATTTTGTTTCATCGACTGAGTTTTGTTTAAGTGTCATCTGTAAAACTGATATGTTAATCTGGTTAACTCTTGGGTAACCAAATACCCATACTTATACTTCTAAAATGTGTTCATAAATTGAGGTACTGCATGCCAAATTTCAGCCCACAGGAAACTCTCTGTTGAATCTTAACAGCAGATTTCAGTGGTGCAGTTGTGTCTGGAACAGTACTATGAGTGTTGACACCATTCTCTACTTGGAGGTTGTTTCAGCCTAAAGTCTTTAATGCATGATGGTGCGAGTTTCTGCACGACAAAGTCCCAGGGAATCTTATTGGAAGAGATTACAGGACTGAAATTATGGCATATGATGGGAAGGTTCCTCAGGGATGAAGAAAATGTGGTTGTTATATTTTACTGAAATACAATGAACATATTGTATTACATTACCCTATATAGAAGAAAACTTTCAGTATTGAATTATTTATTTTCGGGGTTGGAGGGAGGAGGGAGACAGTTGGGCAGGGGACTAGGCAAAGACAAATGTACAGTTGCCAACACATATGGAATCACAACATTGTTGGCAAAACGAATCATGCAAACTGCAGTATGAGTTTCATTTAGAATTTTTATAAGGTACTGTGTTGGTTTTACACTGATTTTTGGTAGTAGGGGAGCCAAGAAGTGGCTTCTGTGAGAAGCTGCTAGAAGGTTCCACCGTGTCCAGTAGAGCCAATCCCTGATGGCTCTGAAGATGGGCATGCTCCTGGCCAAATCTGGGCCAATTAAGGACATTGGTAACGCCTCTGTGACAACAGATTTAAGAAGAAAATCAAAACAAAGTGCAGTTTTTTTCTTCTAGTCAGAGAAGAGGAGGAGGTGAGAACATGTGAGGGGAAAAAACATGGTGACAAAGTCGGTGGAGAAGGAAGAGGAGGGGGTACTCTAGGCACTGGAGCTGTGGTTCCTCTGCAGGCTGTGGTGACACCATGGTGAAGCTGCTGTGCCCCTGCAAGCCATGAGTCCATGGGGAATGCAGAGATCCACCAGCAGGCTATGGGGGAGGTGCTCATGCTGGAGCAGATGGATGCCTGGAGGAGGCTGTGATCCAGTGAGAGACCTGGTGGAGAGAGGGGACCCTGCTTCCAGGCTGGAGCAGCCCGTCCTTGGAGGACTGCACTCCATGGAAAGAGTGCACGCTGCAGCAGTTTTGGGAGGACTGTGTGCCTATGGGAGGGACTCATGTTGCAGCAGTTCTGGCAGGACTGCTACTCGTGAGAGTGGATCCATGTTGGAGAAGTTCATGGAGAATTGTCTCCTGTGGGAAGTGACCCCACAGTACAGCAGGGGAAAGACTCCTCTCCCAGAGCAGTGGAAGAAAATCTTCAGGTGACAAACTGGCCAAAACCCCCAGGTCCTGTCAAACTGTGCTGTCACTGGGAAGGAGGGACGGGCTGGGGGAAAAAGGGAATTTTAAGGACTTATTTTGCTTCTCATTATCCTCCTCTGACTCTGTTAGCAATCAATTCACTTTGTACCTTTAAGCTGAGCCTGTTTTGCCCTTGGAGTGTTTTCTCCCAGTCCTTATCTTAGCTCATGAACCTTTCTGTAAAATTTTCTGGGTCTCATTCAGTGTTCATTTTTATTAAACCAATAACTCTTTGGCTGTTTTGTGATGTCTTCAGTCGCATCTGTTCTAGTTATACTTTTAAGCCTTTGATTTTCATACATGATGATTTTGCTTGGTCTTGACGCCAGTTTGGATGTTTTTTGAGGTAAATAAACTGGTGTAATTAAAGAAAAGTTAAGCTGCTAGGGGATGGCTGAAATAGTCAATTACCTGCTTCAGATTTTGCTTCCTAAGCAGGATAGAAGATAATTTGCAGATTTGCCATGACATTTTCTTATATAAAAAGGAAAAAAAAATTACAAATGTTCATGTCTCTTTCAAAGCATTCCTTTAAACTCTTCATGGTGTAATATTGACTAAACAAAACTTAAAACTGTCTTAGTAATTATCAGGTCATCTGTTCTGCCATGATCCTGCGCTGTTCACACTGACTTTCTGTAGCCTGGTTGAAGAATGTTTAGAAGATCTGTGCCCCTCTGGAGACTGGATTACTGTTTTGAAAACTTCTGCTTCCCCTAGTGAGATGCATTTGATAGCCCAAAGAATTTGGAGTTAGACTGAAAGGAGATATAACCTGGGGATAGCATTTTAAATTGATGGACATTTATATGATTGACTACAGGTTTTTGATAATGCAAACAGGTTTCTCAGCCACAAAAGCCAAGACTTCTGGCCCACACTTCTTGCATGGAAAAAAAAAAAAAACAAACCAAACTTCCCCACCTTCCCTCCCTGAACCTGTCAAGTTATCTGTTTTGAACTTTACATCAGTGTGGTCTAAAGTCTAACCCTGTTAAGGTTCTGAATGGCCTACGGAAGGAAACACTGTAACCCTCTGCACTATACAGACCTCTTTAGTAGGTGGATAATGATACCTCCTGCAGTGGGTTCCAGCATAAATTGCTAACCTATTCCCAAGGGAACAGGAATAAAACCAGTACTTCTTACAAATTAAGTTTAACAAAACAGTCCCATTTTCTTGAAAGCAAGGTTTAACTGCCAAAGATCTATAGTGTGAGGCTTTAGAGCTTCATATAATTGCTCAGATTGTTGGCAGCCATAGTCAGTCTGGGTCCAGGTTAGGTAATGGCATCTCAGCTAACATTTTCCTGGAACACTCCTAGTGCTCAAAGCATTTCCTGAAATATGCTTCAAGCTTTCATTGGTAATGGATATCTAGCCTAATAAAGTCCAGGGTACTATCAGAACACATCTTGAATTGGTGCTTAGTATCTCCATTGCCAAGCTGCTGACTTTTCTTGTGTCTGCCAGACATGACATCAAAATAAACTCTGGCTAAATAAGCAGGGGAAGAAGAAATAATTGTTTACCCTTTTTCTAGTCTGGTCCCACTTCGAAATTTGCTCAAGGTCTCCTCATGTTCCAACCTGAAGAATAACAAAAGGGAAACAGACTCTGCTGCACAAAACGAGACAAAGCCTGGGCATCAAGGTTTCATTGCCTCCTACTTTCATATTGACTCCATATTTGAGAATTAGGGGGAAGTTCTTCTTTGGATATATGCCTCTATGCCTCAGCTGTGTTAGAGATGGATGAAGCAGGTAAGCCCCTGGGCCAACTCTTCTGTTACTTAAAGTACTGAGTTATATGCACTGCAAAACATTATGAGAGGAGGAGCCTCAATCCTCATTTTCCAGATGAGTCTATGATGACCAAACTATTACTTAGAAAAGTATTTAAATTCACCACTTGTAACGGAGAATTTCCAGAATTCTAGGATTTATCTGAAGGTGTTATTCCAAAAACCTGGATTTATGGTTCACCATTTTCTCTATCTCTCCAAACAATTTAAGTCTGTGCTGCTTATAGGAGAGCCCTTCTTGAGTTTTGTGGATATTTGATATTTGTGCTGATATAACTTTTTCTTCTTGCACATGATAGAGGAAATATATATTTACAGCATGAACTTTTATGAATTGACTCTCTCCAGTGGACTGATTGCTTTGCAGAAGTGATATGGGAGATGTTACATTTCTGTCTTTCTATCATAGCCAACTTTTGTGTATTTGTCCTAATTTTTTGATATTTTGCATTGCTGCCTTCAACACAGAGAAGGGAAATGGCCCACATCTCATTTTTGCATCTACTGACCTTCCTCAGCTGTACATTTTCAGACTGTCCTGACTTTATTTCTATGTCATCCTCAGTGCTATACTAAGAAGTACTTGAGCTGCTCTTATAACTCAACCCACATACTTTTCTATGTTAACATACTTTTTAGATAATTTATAAAATAGTAAGCTGAATCACTATACTAAATATAACTTTCTGGTTATAAATCTCTATAATTGTTAATTTTCTTGTTTACCCTATCTCAACTTTTACCCTTATCAACCAGAATATGGAATTATTTATCCAGATCAGTGTTTTTTGGATCAGCACCTAAACCAATATTAATACCTGATAAATATATTCTAAAATGGCAGACTTCACCAAGAGAGCTAACGAATAAAATGATTTCAAGTTGCTTTACATACTTCCTAGATATTTTCTTCCCCTGAATAAATAAGTAATTCAAACTTGTCTTTTTTTATTAAGCAGAGGGAAAAATCTAATTGCTTTTGAAATTAATTAGGAGATAATTATAAATTGCTCAGTACAACAAACAGTGATGAATTCAAAATAAGTTTAGTACTATAAAAAAAGTCATGTCTCTAATAACAAAGATTTCTTCTGCAAGGTAAAATTACACTGTTCTTTTGGATTAGAAAGGGTATTCATGATATATTATATATTTGAAGCTTAAATTAAATAAGTGTTTTATTAGGTAGTAGTGATAAATATGCAACCACAACACATACCAACATGAAAGATATTTCCAAGTATCAAATAAATAGTCCAATTTACAATAAAACCCTATATTCAACTTTTTAAAAATGAATCCTCTTCATCTTGGATCCAAGTAAATATATTGGACAAAATATGTGAATGGTTATGGAAGTTTAACAGTTTCCAGATGAAAGCCCTTTATGTGTATAAAGGGAAAAAAAATTAAGACATGGTTTAAGATTTCCTTTAACAGGGCTTGTTTTTTGTTTGTTGGTTTGTGGGGTTTTTTTAAACTGTGGAATGTAATATAAGAAGTCAGAATCTGAAAGCTTGACATTTGGTTGTTTTGTTTCAAGCCTTTCCATTCCTCCATGTTCCACAGGGAGAAGAAAAACTTATATTCTTTTTGTCTTCCTGAAGCCTTTCTGTAATCACAGCAATCTTTTTTAGATATTTTAGACATGTTGCTGTAATCTGGAAATTTATAATGCAAATCAAATGAGTTATAAACCATGTCAGCTTACTAAACTAAAAGGCAAAATTGTTATTTTTGTATGGATGTATCATTTTTAACTCCCTGACCAATAGAAAAAAGTTCTCAACTTTTTCTTCACAACACTTTTGTTCCTCAACTAGCTGTCTATCAGTGTGTAGCATACTGTCAAATAAAAATGAATTACAGTATATTTACTTTAGCTGGCAGAAAACTTGACATGGTAAATGAGTATTTGGGGAATAGTGCAGTACAAGGTAACCTTCCGGCAGAGGTTGACTGCAGCATTATGTGCAAAAGATTGCTTTTCCATTAACTTAATGTGGAAAATTAAATGAATATAAAGAAAGGGGGGAAAAGTGATCTGCGTGGAGATATTCTAAAATAGATTTAGAATAAATTCAAATTTTATTTTCAGGAGAGGGAATGAAACCTTATGATTTCAATGAGGGTCAATTGAGCAAGCTTTGGTCCATTTCCCTGCACTTTGTGTCATCCCATTGGCTTTTATTGTTTTCACCTGCTTTTGGGAGTTTCCCTTTTTTTCATTTTTTACCATTTCATTTCTTCCATTTCTTCTCCTATCTCTTTGTTTACCTTTCTTGCCTGATTTTGGAACTTCAATGGGAATAATTTTGGCAAGTTTCACTCCTTTTCATTGCACTTCCTTTCATCTCAGTACATTTGCTTGTAGTCCCTCCATTTGCAAATTTTCTGGGTTTTTTCAATTGCGTTTTATTTGATCATCTCTCCTTTCCATAGTGTTTGTTACACTTGGTTCTCTGATTTTAAGATTTTTTTTATGGAGGAGCTTTGATGCCTCCTTCTGTATTTCTTAGTGTGGAATTACTATTATGAAATGCTGAGAAATCCAATGTGGGAAAGGAATCTAATACTGGGCCTCACATGCAAAAAATTGGTCATTCTCTGCCACTTCTTAAAAAAAGACTTGTTCTATGTATTAAAGGGTCTTTATCTTCTAATAATTACTTATTTGTTTGTGCCTGTGCTTATTCAGACAGTCTTCATAATCACAGAATTACAGAATATCTAACTTTGGAAGGGACCATCTCGTCCAACTTTCCTGCTCAAACATGGTCATCGTAGAGCACGTTGCACAGGATTGGTTCCAGTTGATCAGAACTGGATGTGAAGACATAGGTAGACATAGTTTTATTACTTAAATAGTTTTTAAAAAAATCTTATTGAGCCACCAACCAGTTGTTCTCATCAAATCCAGCTGAGCTTGTTAACAATACAAAATCTAAAAGTATAGTTTTTGAGTTGAGAATTAGGAATGTGGAGATGTCTTTATTACTGTTTAAGGCCAAGACTGAATATTGAAGAACTATATTTTAAAAGTCAAATATGAAAACTGTATTTCTAAGTTTAGCTAGAGAATATAAATTAGGAAATCACACTGGTACAGGGTAAATAGAAAACACAAAGTTATTTATTTCTAAAACTGTAATCTCTAATATTCATGAGTTGTGTCTGGTGTATAAGAAGTATTCTAAACCAAGCATGTCAATTTTACAATCTATGTACATCAACTGAAAAATTTTAGCAACACTAAAACTGTTTTATATTGTACAGAATTCATTTAGCATGAATAGAATGTGCGGAATCAGAAAATAACATTATAATATATTTTAAGAAGCCTTTCTCATTCCACTAAAGAGAACAGAAGTCCTTAAAGAACTTTTGAAAATTTAGGGACAACTCTCTTTGCTTACTCTTTCATACAAAAAAGTTCAGAAGGCACTATTTCAGCACTGCAAATGGTGTGGTTGTCTGCAGAGAAGTAAAACATGTCCAAAGCTGTAGAATACTGACCACCAATTGCAGCTGGAGAAAAAGATGTCTCTAGACCTTGAGCTGGAACTTCACCCGTGCCATGGTACAGGTGCTTTATGTACCAGAAGATCAGAAGATCATACAATTCCTGGTCATAACCTGGTGAAGAAATTCTCATTCTGCACTGTTCCATTTTGAACAAAGGGTGAGAATAGGACAGTTAAGAGCTGCAGCAAAACTTGCATCCAAGGCTTGTGTGACCAAGGTTGTCAATATTCCCTTTTCAGGGTGTATTTTGCATCTGAATGTTTTACAAAAAATATCTGTGACTGTTTCGGGATTTTTTTATGTGGGACTAAATATAGGTCACCTTCTTATGAACAGCAGTATGAAAAAAAGAACAACTACTAAAAAGTAGATGTAATTCTGTATTCTTAATGGATCTTACATTATTTTTAAAATACATTTATCTGGAGCTGTTAACTATGACTTTCTGGAAATGTTTGAGTTTTGACAGCAAAGATAGTTAATATAATTTACATTTTTTATTTTTTGTGAAATATTTGCATTAGAAAGCGTTTTGTGAACATATACGGTTAACATTTCCTTGGTTTTCTGTGAATAAAATATGATCTTTGAACGATTCAGTCCGATCCATGAAGCTGTGGTATGTTTTAGCACAAAATAGAATCTGAGTTTTTGTCCAAGTTCTTACCCATCCAAATGCAACTCAAAGCAATATTTAAAAGCTTGAGCAATAATATTTTAGTTCACCACATGCAAACTACTCACAATTAAATATATTGAATTAACGAGACAGAAAAAGAGCCCATGTTTGGAAAAAATGAGAATGATGACGTACATTCAGGGAGAAAATACTCATGTTAGCCAATGCTAATTTTAAAGAAAAGAATTGCATTCTTCTTGCATATGCCTGGCTTACTATTGAAAAACGTATGTTTGTACTTTTCTACCCATCATGCAAGTATTAACTAGTCAAAAAATTGATCTCTGTTGGATGGGTTATTTGCACTATAGTAGAAAAATATATCTTGGCGGGGAGGATGTCAGGTATGATTAAGAAAAAACAATGGGCTTATGTTTTCTTAAGAAAGTATTTGTTTTCCCTCAGTGAATTTATTATAGTAGAGTTGGTGAATGTCAGAACTTGTTTAGGTAAAGGTTTGTTTTCTATTTTCAGAACTGTATCTGTAAAGATTTTTTGTAGCTAATGTAAATGTATTCTGGAAGAATCAGAAATTCCTCATTATCAATATTTTTTTAAAAAGTAGATAAATACCCTGAATATGCCTTTTCACCTTAGGAAAGACTTGTAGTTGTAATTTCATAATTCCATTTTTCATATCTTCAATACTTTTGGGTTATTTTTCCTTTTTTGTGGATGTAGAGCCCATGATTACAGTCACCTACCATGAATATTTAAGCTATTTCTTAAATCACCTTGGAAATACCTGTGATTGTTTTGTCTCACCTTTGTATGACCCTGGTTTCCACAGTGCAGCTCCCTCCTTTCATGGCTGTTATTCAGCTCTCAACCTACAGGCAGGCTGCAGGTCGGGGCAGAGGCACTACCAAGCTGTCCTGCAGTCCAGGCCTGACCCAGTCCTAAGAGAACACTCACAGAACATCAAGGTTTATTTTCACAAAGTAAACATTTTGACTATATCAGAGGTATGAAGAACCCCTTAATTTCTCAGGAAAGAAAATTCAAATCAAGCCTTAGCTAAACCACCCATCTAACTAGCTATTCTTAATTTAAAAGTCCTTTAGACTTATTTGCCTTAGCAGAGTCCTTGATGAAGGCATAGAATGCTGGCTCTTGGACACTCGTTGTCCTCCAGGACCTCCAGGTCCCTCTCTGCAAAGCAGTTTTCCTGCAGGTCAGCCCTCAGCCTGTACTGGTGCCTGAGGTTATTTAGCACGATTAAAGGATTTCAGTGAGAAATATCTGATACAAGGTCAAAAAGCCAAAGTAGTTAAGATATAGGTAAAACTCTGGCATAAGATTTCCTATCCTATATTGTTATAAAACCTGGTACATGCATAATATATATAATTAAGAATAAAACTCAGGCATATTTTCAAATTAGCTTGATTAATAATTTTTGAGAAAAATGAGTGACTTTCAAAATTCAGGCATATATGCAGGTAGAAAATAAGACTAGGCTCTCACGTAAGCATGACAAAAATACAATATTCCTGTCTTACTGAGAGTTTAAAAGCATTACCATTTTCTATAATAGGGTAACAGTCAGTTCTCTTAGATAATGGCCAGTTATTGCAAAATACTGTGTCTACAGCAAAAGTTAGACATGCATGTCATTGGAAAGAATTTTCTATACTTCGCAAGCTTGATCTCAAAACTTTTCACAAACTACAAATACATTATTTCCTTCCCACTCAGGACAATATTATTACATTTGGAGAAGTTAGTATGTCACCCCTAAAGATACTAATTTTCATTGAAAATGTTTTGGGTTGGAAAAGTTGCAAAATCAATATTTGCTGCAGTCTTGGGAATTTCTGACTTAATCTGCACTTGAATGACATGGAAATGGACTTTACAGTCTTTACAGTCTTTAACTTTTATCCTAATCATGATGCCACTTTTCAAAATTAATGGTCTTTTTTTAATGTGAAGTAATGTAGATAGCTGTTGAAGAATGAAATGGAAGTGGTCTCACCATTTTATAGTCAGGAAAAGAGGGAAGGAAGTTGTGGTCATGCAAATATATTAAGCAAACTTGATAAAAAACCCAAGACCACTGATCAAATGGAAGTTTGAGAGACTTGGAAGGATGTCTCTTGGGTTAAATTGCACCCAGCTCACAGATGTAATACCTCAGAATTTAATAATACAAGTTATTCAAATAATTTTTCCAAGTTTATTAGTGCTTCATCCCTCTTATTGTGTTAAAGATTCATTTGTACAATTTTTTTAAATAGAAATTAAAGTGTTAATAATTCCAAATTATTTTGAGGATTCTGGTGTGGCATGGAATTCAAGGAAAGAATTAATTTTTTTCCTCTGAGGTTTTCAATGGTCCTAATGAAATGATTAGCTTTAGTGAGTGCATAGTCATAGTTTTTTCCCCTCCAGAATAAACAATTCTAAGAGTTTTTGTAATAATTATTCAGAAGACACCAGTAATCTCGCCAACTAAAACTCTAGCCATAATCTATGTTTACCCTTTATTTAACAAGAAGTGACTTTATTCAATAGCATGGTATTGCAAGTATTTTCAACACTTATTGCAAGATACCTGTTAAGGCAAACAGAAGTGTGAATTTTAAGTGGCAGGAACAGTTCAGCTTTCCCACAAGTCCTTATTCTTCTTTTCCCTCTTCTTCCTCTTCCTCTTTCTCTTCTGTTTTCATTGGAAGTAACATCACAATATTACTTTTATTTACAAGGCAAATTTCTATTGATTTGATTTGCTGAGAAATTGTTTCAGATCACCTATTACCTGTTCAATATGCTTGTATTATTTTAGTCTGTAACTGGTCTTGTCAAGAAATAGATTAGTAATTACAAGGTGCTTGCTGTACATTTTAAAATCAAGTTGTACATTCTGAGTTTGATATTTTGCAGTAATAACGTGTCTTTTAAGGTTTACATTCCCTTTGGGATAATGCTGTTTACTTAAGGACAACTCAGATTGGAAAATGAAAGTATGGTTATCTTTTCCTCTCCTGGGTAGTAAAACTGGTATTTAAGAAGAAAGAAATTTTAAAGCTTAATGCTGATAAGTGCCGTTGATCAGTTGATTGTCAACTTGGCAAAGCACAGCATAAATTGTCACTCTGTGGGATACATTGGCAGTAACTTAATTGTCAGAAGGTATAAATCTAAACAATTCCTTTTGTGATTCCTCTATTATTAATAATGAGATGCAGACACTTAAAGAAAGGGTAGTAATTGATCTTAAAAGCTTCTCTCTCCACTGAAGATCAAAAGAGGTAGTCACCCAGCTGTACGATTTTCAGATGTCTGAAATGGGGAAAATGAACGTGGCTTACTCCTTCTTTAAGAACCTGGTGTTGAGCAAGGAAGATAACTTGATGCACCAAGTTCTCTGTACATCCCTTTCCTTTATAAAATGGTGATCCATAAGCACAAATATTTTAAAATGGCTTAACATCTGATTTCTGCTTTCAACTGTCACTTTT
>VYXF01001754.1:103271-130712 GCA_013397295.1 Polioptila caerulea
TATATAATATATAATTAATATATATGTAATGTATAAAATTCTCTGACGTACAACATCCCTCAGAAGTGAATTTTATTATGGGATCTAGAAAGGCTGTGCGTTGCACCCTTCCTGTATTCCCACATGTTAATCCTTCCCTTCTGATTTTTCAATGAGTCACAGAGTGATAGTTTTCTCATGGAAGGAGACAATTTTATGGCATCTATGTATGTTGCAATACCACTTGAAAAGCATAGTATCAGGCTGCTATTTGGTAGTGCTGCAGTATATATATAAAAATACAGTGTTATAAAATATATAGTCTGAATGGAAACTCTGCAGTGTATGAATAATTTTCAACCAAGCATGTGTCTTCCTGAGTCAAAACAGAGCATCTAACTGGAGCACAACCAGAGTATCAGGGAGCTTAAGAACTGCCCAGCTTCAGACCAAGGGGAAGCAAAAATGGGATTTATCTAAGCAATAGATAATTTTATTTTTGTTTCTCTCTCCTAATGGGCAAAAAAAGTAAAAACGTTCACCTTGAGCAGAGTACTATATAAGATGGAAGCCCAACAGAGCTGTTCCTTGTCAGTTTAATTGGTTGCATAGGAACCTATTTAAATTCTCAAAAACAACTAGAGCTATTGACAAGAATAATCTTAAAGAATATTTCCTGTGGCACCTAATACATGGAACTTACAGGACTATCAGTTTGTGTTTATGCATTTGTTTTTCACCAAGTCAAATAAAATAAATTCTGGAGATCTCTATAGAAAGTGCAGTAAGTCATGATCAATGACAAGAACTATCACTGCATTATTTTATAGCATGATTGCTCTTATACAAATGTTGAACTATGTATTTATTTACTTTATAGTTTCAGAGAAAATAGAGAAAAACAACAGAGTACTTGTCTATGATGCTTTAGCTATCATATACTTGTACCTCTCCCCTATTTCTGCCATATAAACCATGTCCAGATTTGCAGTTCTGTTTCAAATTCTAAAGAAACATAATAAAGTTTGTTCCAGGAAAAGAAAAGCCTTGTATTTGTTAAAGCAAGTGAGAAAGGAAAACTAGATTTATTTACATTTTTATGTGTTCTGCAGAAATTTGTCAAGACTGGCACCTGACCCACTGTAATCCTGAGAATACCTTGCAATTATTTGCTTTTCTTTTCTTGTTATGTGTTAAAAGGTTCTCAAGAATACAGTTATAATATTGTTATATTTATGAGATTAATTTTACATTTATATTAATTGGAAATTCATTTTCTCGTGTCTTTTATCAATATGAATATCAGAAATAATATCATCAGCTGGTCAGATAATTTCATTCAGGAAGGATTGTGTTTCAAGACTTTGGAGTAAGAATAGCATGTATTTAAAAGGCTGAAGTTGGGCAAATATTGTTAAAATAAACTCCAGGGCTTTAACTCCAAGTTAAATTTTATTCTTTGTTGATAAAACATAAGAAAGTCTTGTATATGCAAAACACAAACCCAAATAATTAATTCCATCTGTCAAAACTGAATCAGAAGTACAGTTTCTTTATTTTTTATTTCTTTTCACACTAAATTGTTTTTTTCAACAAGAAAGCAGCAATTTATTTGAATTTGCTGTGACTGTGAGTGAAAATATAAGAAGGTTCAGAATGTTGATTGTGTGTTGTGCTCTCTCCAATAATCTGCATTCAAGTTTTAAGATGGAGTTTTCATGGGCTTCTTTAGCTTCAGTTATTTTATATTAGAAATATTCCTTCTTACTAACTCTTAATGTGCTTACAATTTTAATGTGCTTGTGTCTTGGAAACCTGATTGTAGCTAAGAATCTTGTGGATTTAAAGTAGATGAAGGTGACCGAAACTTACTCAAGGTCATGGAAGTCTTAATGGAATTTTCAGTTTCTGTTTAGAGTGTGAAAATCCCTGAATTTTCAGTCCATGTCCTATGTAATTCCTTTACAAATTGTGGAAAGTGAATATGAAGAAAAACAGCAAGTAATGGTTTTATTAAGAGGGAATATTGTAGAATTTTTCTAGAATACAAGTAAGATTGAAGAAAATCTCAGTTTTCCTGTGGTGGCAAACAATGTAACATACTTAGTGTCACTTGCAGAATACTTTCTATCTGGAAAGAATGAGATGTGCTACTCTCCCTGTTCCAGACCAGGCAGAGTAGAGCTAAGGGGCACCACCACTTCCCACACCATCCTTTTTATTGTGGGTAAGCTGTGAACCTGGACTTCTTTTGCAGTCCAGGTTCACAGCTTACCCACAGTAATGGCATGCTTTAAGACCCCCCAACACCTTTGTATGTTACAGATCCAGGACAAAAAGATAGTCTAGATAACTAGCATTTGTTTATTTCAGTGATGCAAAACACAAAATAAGTCATTATTTTTGCTGAGCACTTTAATTTCCCTTTAGTTGTGACTATCAGGTGTGCTACTCAGTTCCGAAAAACTTGCTTCATTGTGATAAGTGGAACTGCTGTGTTCTGATCTTCCTTCAAATACAGGATTTCAGTCAATTTTTAAGTTCAGTTTCACAAAAGGGTCCACACAGAATACTCCCCCTTACTTAACCCTTCTTCACAATAACAGAACTTTTAGATATGTTTTTTGAGACCACTGTGTTTTCAAATACATATAAACTCTACTGCAGCAATGGATATTACACTGTTTATTCATCTTTATTGCAAATGAAATAAAATTATATCATATTGCTTAATTATATTCTTCAATATGCATAAAATGCATGTGTGTGTACGTATATATGCATTTTATATGTATGCAAGCCCTCTTATCAGATGATGCACCCCAGAAAAAGAATAGATGGATTTTAGGCATCCTTATGTTTACTGAGAACTTTGATAGAGTTTAGACATAAGAATAAGTGGAGTGAAAAAATTCTCTGACTAGAACAACTGAACAGAAAATGTCCATCAACTGGGTTTTGCAGATCAAATTTAGGTAAGTGTGGAGCCAGACAACTGTGCAGAACAGCTGGTGTGAATGCTTTTTATACTATAGTTACCTAAAATACAGACATGTCACCTTACCTTGCCTTCTGTCATCTGCATATGGCCTCTGCAGATAGATGGGCTTTAGATGAGACACAGTAGGGAAGAGGTCATCATCTAAGTTTTAGACATGTTACACAAAACTGCAGTGGACTAGATAATATCTTGTCACAGGATAAAAACAAAACACTGCATCTGTGCCTTCTAAAGACAAACTTTAAATTGATTATCTCTCTCTTAATGTGTAAACATTCATGGGATTTCTTTCATTTTTTTATTTAACAGTAGTGTGTGTGTGACAGGGAATTGTTTCTTGGCTGCCAGAGGACAGTATCCTCCTGCTCATGAAAGGAGACCCTTGTGACTTGTAGGACTGAATTCAACTTTCCTTTCTGTTCTGATTACGAGATTTGTTCTGGGGACCTGGAAAATTATTTTAAGAATTACAGAGGCTCTGAAATTCATTGATTGTTGTATTCTTCACTGCTCTGTTTCTGACAGTTGGGTTTTATTGTGGTGGTTTTACCACTGGCATTTTGGATGTGGAGTCTCCATCTGGATAAAGGAAAGTTCTTGACCTTAGCTCTCTATTTCTGACAGTAGAAGCTTTTGACTTGGATCAATGTTTTGGTTTTGGTGGGCTTTTTGTTTGTTTGTTTGTGTTTTTGTTTTGTTTTGATGCTTTCATTTGTTTGTTTGTGTTTTGGGGTTTTTGTCATTATTGTTTTCTCATGACCCATGTTTAAAGATTAATGCGAATTTTAACTAAACTTTAAAAGTGGTCCTCAGAGATTTTTAATGACTGGTTATTTAATATTTTGAACCTGAATGTTTCTTTGTTCACATATTGCACATTTTTTCCTTTTTCCTTGTCCACTGTACTGATGGTATAGGCAACTTGACAATATGTTTTCACCTATGATAGAGCATCCTTTGTCTAAATCAGTCCTATAATTTTTTGACTGCCTGAGATTTTGACATAATTGCTATTAATCTTTTTTTCTGGTGATTAGTTTTCTTCAGCTCTATCTCTATATAGGTAGTGAAATTAATCTTTTACAAATCATTCCTTTCCACCCAATTACATTAATTGCATTGAACCTACAGGACAGAGTGTAGGCAGGAAAGGTGGTATAACTGGCTGGAAACTGTGTGAATGCTGCCTGCAGACTATGTACAACTTCTGGCAATCTACTTTATGACAGATGTCTTGGACAAGTATCACAATATTGACTCCTGTAGGAAAACTACAATAATGATTGGAAATAGTCTTTAGTTTAGTTTTCTGCAATTCTCATAATGTAGAAGTCTTGCCTGTCAGTATTATCTTTCTTTTTTTAAACACTGGGTATTTTACATATGATTCTAGGGCAAATAAAATGCATCTTAATGTCTGCTTCTCCACGAGTGCTACAAAAACAGTTCTAATGTAAGTGTAAGTCTATTGCTATTTTTCGGTATTTTTTCCTTTTGTTGAAATAAGTGGTATTCTCTTCATTTTTTTCCCCAATGTGTAGCTTTATGTGCCCTGTATAATGAGTAAATTTGTTCCTGTTTCCTTGACCTAAGCTCACTAGTCCAAATAGGCAGACATTTCTGATTATTCCAGACTATTGCAGAATCTGTGACCTTCTCTAGTTATGGTTTTCTGAATTTAATTCTGGATTTAAATTATTTTTTAGTTGTGAGGAAAGCGACTATTAGTAAAAAGAATATGGAATTTACCTCTCCCATTCATCAAGCTAACATAGTTAATTAAGAAGAGATAATAAACAAAGCAAAACAAAAATACTAACAAATGAATAAAATTCACTAGGTGCCAGCAAAATTGATAGAAAGTAGCGTTGCCTTTGCAGTATGCTTCTCTTTGTCCCTCTCCTCCTCTCTCTTTCTCTGCTTGCAGCTATAGAATTTTCTCTAAAATTCTGCCTTCTGTAGAATAAGCATCTGACTGCACACCTGGAAAGTACACTGAGTTCACTAATCTTGTTAATGAAATCTGTGGGGCAATTAATTAACAGATGTTCCCTGTACCCTGTTCTTTTCTTGAAGGGATTTTACCTTATGCATGTGAGTTTTAGACTGATTAAAGTTAGTGTGTTTAGTGCAACTAAGGAGGTCTCCTCTCTCTTTCTGTAGGTCAGGCCAGGTTGGTGTTTGTGTAGGTTGTTTCCAAGAGCTATTCTAGTCCAAGTACACCATAAGTCATTGTATTCTGACTTATCTGTATCCACACTGAATGGTGGTTGGGTCTGTAAGCCTGTAAGGCATATGTCCCACAGGTTGTTGATATTTGCCTGAAAAAATCTCCTTTAATTGTAGACATGCAGATTTCTTAGTTTTAGTGAGGTTGAATTTCCCATGAGTTTTTTAAGTAAAGCTATACACAGTGCAGCAGCAGCACATAAATGGAACAGTTAGCTGAAAGCAGGAACAGTTATGACAGAAATAAATTATGAGCAATTAATGCAGAAGTGGGAAAAATATGTTCATATAACCAACAGGTTGACAGTTGCAAAGGAGGCAGGCATCATAAACATGGAGAGCAGAACTGATGTTTGTCTACTGAATTTGCTGTAGTGATTGCTAGCCTCACTATCTGCAATAACATTGAAAGTCTGGGGGATTTTCACTGGAGGAAATATGTGCTATATACACCTGAAGCTCGGATTCATTTATGCTCCAGAGTGTTACAATACTGTTTGTCTGCTATAAGTGACATTCACTGCTGCTAGGTGCACATATGGCTGGCAAACCTCTCCAAAGGTGATGAACATGGTAACTTCACTGACACCGATCCACTGTGATGTGACAATTTGCTTAGGTAGAGTGTTCTGACATTTTTTTCTCCCCTCATTTCTCCCTCTATCACAAGTTCTACCTGTCAGAGCAAGCTCACATAGTAAGCTCAGTATAGAGGGCTGAAAGGATATGTGAGCTGAAACCCTGGAACTGTGCACATCACATATAGCTCAGGCAAACAGAAAGTGGCAGAAGCAATAGGATGTCATCACCACAATTATCAAGAGAGGTTTTGTCTCTTCATGCTCCTGGCACAATGCAGCAGCTGCCAGGATGTTTGGAGACAACACAGGGCCTTGGAATCCCAGCTTTGATGTTGACGAGATGCAGTAGTCTAGGACACCACGTCTCAGCACTCATGAGACATCTGTTAGAGCTGTCAACATAGGGCAGTACAGCAATATTGAGTAGGGTAAAAAGTAGGTCTTCTAATTAAGCTCTAATTCATTCATCAGGTATCTGTAGCAAGGAATATACTCAAAGAACATTCTTAGCAAAACATTGCTTTAAAAATTTCACTAAGGATTAAAATTATTGTCATTTGAATTGTGATAGATTCGGTAATGATAAATTAAATTGTATCTTCAGACTGCTTTTAACACATACCCTTCTAGGAGCTAGAAAGGTGAGAATATAAACCAGTATTCTATCTCCTCTATAGGTCTGAAGTTGAAAAGGGAATTGGTGTACATGAGAACTATTTAACAGAGTAGAACTAAATAAATATTTGAGTTGAATGCTTAGGAAAATATATGTAGCAACCAGATAAAGACATTTTCAAGCTGTTCTGTGAAGAGGACCAAATAAAGAAAAGCTACATATGTCACTTGTGAAAGCTTATTTTTAAACACAATGACTTTGAGTCTTAAAGTTACTTCTCAAACTAAAGTTAACATATCCTAGGAATATCTTAGGCTTCCAACAGCTCTTTCTAAGCTATTGAGACAATCATCTGTGCAATATCTTTGAAGTGTTTGCTCATAAAATCTAGTCTGGATAATTTTACCATTTATAGGATACATTTTGATGCTTTGCAGATCTACAATTTGCACTATACGAACTATCAAATGCTGTTAGTAGGATTCTTATTGTTTGGATTTGCATCATAAAGATTGTGATTCTGACTAAGACAAGATAATAAACTGCTCTACCATGAAGAAAAATAAAACAGTAATTCACTGTATTGGAGAGGTAAACTTCGTGAATTCCTTTCTTATGATATTGCCAGCTTTCCATTAATATTTAATTTGAGTTATTAAATAATTGCATGATTTTTATTTAAGGCATGTGTGCAAATGTTTTTTAATGCTTGCAGTGGTCGCAATTTTTCATTTTTATTGATGCAGTTTTCTAAAAATAACAACCTGTTTTCATTTTTTTTTTATTATTCATTGTTTATTAAATTTCGTGTTGTTTCTGGGTTTTAAAGCTTTTCTACCAATTCCTCAATTTAAATGATTTCAATTCTAATGTCAGACATAGTAAACTATGAACAATACTTCTTTTCAATAGGGAAAATTTTACTTCATGAAGAGATGAACCACAGAGAGTATTGGAGTTGTATTCCACTGGGAATATTCAGATAACTTATTTATTGGAAAGCATATTGAACTAATTTGAAATCCAGTTTTCTATAGGTGTCAGACACAGGGTGACATTTTGAAAAGCTTTCCTTACTAGTTTTGCAGAGTCCAGTGAATAGTTTTGTTAGACTCCATAGTGACAGTGAAATACTAAGTGCTCATTTGCATTTTCCTGATTGAGATATAACCTCCCAGACATCCCAAAACAATGATCTACTTCAGTAAAAATTTGCAACATTAGTCTTTTTAATTTTTTTGCAGATATTTTCTAGCAACCTTGCCAGATTTTTTATTTTTTCATATAACATCTGTTAAACGCCATAGGAACAGGTTTTCAGTCATCTGGAAGCTGTGAATGCTGACATGAGAAAGATGACCTATATTAGTGTGAAAGACGGAGACAAACTTATTGGTCAAGTGTTAGCCACACCAAAAAAGCTACCATTACTTTTTTTTTTTGGATGTTATCATATAGAGAGATGAGGCAGGTCCATGACCTGTCAATACATGACCGATGCATTTTGTCTTTGAAAAACATGTTAAATGTCTTCACTTCTAAGGAAAAACAGTCTGATGAGAGAATTGTTTGCTTTATCATAAGCAGGTGGTACGAAAGAAGCCATGTGGCTTCTCCATTGTATAGTACTAAAGCCAGGTAAGATCCATATGTAGATGTGAGGTTCCTAGAGGCTCAATTGCAAGGGCAAATCAGATTTGTACATTTAAAGCAATATCCAAGTGTCACCTCTGAGCCTCTGTTGCCAGTTGGGTCTGTGACACCATGGCAAGAGAAAAAGATCTAAGTGGCAGTATTTCCCCTGTACACACTGTAAATAGCTTTTTCTTTGAATATATATGCCTGTATTAAGGAATAGTGGAGGTGTAATTATTCTAACTGCTGTCTCCCAAAATCTGGCAAAATTCCCATATGAGTAAGAACTGCTTAGCAAATCTGTGAAGAAGGCAAATTTGGGACTTTAGTGTAGACCTGAATCTATCATAGAAGTATCATACTAAGGTATCCTAAAAAATACCATATTTGCCAGAATGGTGCATTAGTTTGGTAAAGATATTTCTTTTGGTAATATGATTAATTATACTCAACTGTTTAGAAACTTAGCAAGTGGAAACTTAAATAAATATTTATGTCATAAACACTCATTTTACATCTTCACTTACGCGAGGAGTTACTTAGAATTTTTCCTCAGCATGTTGGTGATATGTAAGCTACTTTTCTCCTTATTTATCATAACCTGCAGTTTGTGTAAGAGCCTTCCTTTTTGTGCTGCTTTTTCCTTTTAATATTTTATTTTATGGGACTTCCCACATTATTTTGGGAAGACTATTCAAATTCAGTCTACAATTTAAAATATTTTATTTGAACATTAATACTTATCCATGACAGAGAAAATGCTGACTCCTGAAAGTAGGTACAGGATGACACTGAGTTGCTTGTAGCTGAATTTCTTAGGCTGAACCCATATAAAAATATGCAGGCCTAAAGCATGCCTAAAACTGTCATCTTTGATTTGGCCTCAACTAAACTATGCTTAAGTATGTGAATTACTGCCCAAGCACCAAGTTACTCATTATGGTGATTTGCATCAAAGTGTAAGGCCATAACACAGCTGAGGGGCTATGTCTCCCTACATTTCTTTTACGTACTTCTAGGGGCCCATTAGGTGCAATTAAGAAATGTTTCTATGCAGTTGAACCAAAGAATTTAGAAGTCTATATAAATGCAAATTATACATTACATACATGTATGTGTGTATTTGTTCTTTAGTCCTTATTTTCAAGGCAAAGTGTGTCTGCTCTGCAAAGAAGAGCAAGGCAGGAGCCAAAGATTAACAGCAAGGCAGGCAGGACAGTGTCCACACTGACAGAGGACACAGCCCCACAACACCCATGTGCAAAAAGATGATGAGGTCTGGTGAAGATGACCGTGGTCAGACACCACAGCTGGACAGGCAGGTCTACAGTGGCAGGAGAGGTCCTAGGTCAAGCTGTGAACTCAAGTCAGTAGGTCAAGGTCAGCAAAGTAAGTAGCCAGGCACAAACTCTCCTACAACACTCTGATTGTTCTCTCTGAGTGCTGTATAACTTTAAATGAATAAAACAAAATAACTTTTTATTCTGGAGTTGGTTTTGCAGTCATTATGATTTGGCTTATTTACAATGAAACTGATGGATACAAAGTTGCTTTTCTCTCAAGATAATTATAAAAATTATTGAACTCTTTAAAGAACAACTAGTTTATAAATATCAAGAGTTGCTACCCAATATAGTAAAGTCTAGAGAAGTAAAACTGTACAAAAAGGCATTTTAAAAGTTCCCATAGCAAGCAAAATGTAGGGACAGAGATTGCCTAGAAATCTTCCTACAGACCTGTGTGAAAAAAAAATTGCAAAAAAAAAAATCAGAATTTCAAGTATACCCAGACAAGACCTCTTTAGCCTGCTCCTAAAAAAGAAGCCATAAAACAGATATTGGAATCAAGTACTGATTAATGAGAGACTCAGAACTCTAAAGCTGAGGTTGAGACATTTGTTATTTAATTTTCACTGTGTTTAAGAAAGCAGGCATCTCTGCTCAGGTTTTCTAATTGAACATGACTGTGGGAAAGAACTGTCTGCCCTCTGTCACTGAATCCTTTAAATAGAAATTACCAACATGCTCAAGTTTATTTCTTATGCTTGAAAAATCTAACAATTCCTGATAGCAAATGTTGCAAGCCCCTAGAAGAAAAGAATTTTTAAGTGCTAAATTATGTCAGAAACAAGATAGTTAATTAATTTCATTATCATACAACTACAAGCAAACTCAGAATTTTTCTTTGAGGAGTGTGCATGTAAGATCTCAGAATCATAGAATAGTTGGGGCTGGAAGGCACATTAAAAATTATCCAGCCAGGTGTCATCCTCTACATCATCAGGGACATTTTCCAATGCCTATCTCAGGAGAGTGCACTCAAGAAGAACTGTAAAAAAAAAGGTGGCTGACAACATTTAGCAAATTTTCTCTGCCATATCTGGAAATATCAACACTTTGCTGCTAATTGTGGCAGCCTGTAGGATCCAAATGGAGAAATACCTATACATGTAGCAAGGAAAGAAGTGAAAAACACAATATTAAGGACGGAAGCCACTGCCTAGTGTGGAGCTAAAAAATATTAGGAAAAATGAGAACAACAATATGAAAAGACCAACTCTAGAGACCTCAGAAATGGTTTAATTAAGAATTTTATTTTTATTTCCTTAAAAATTCAACTTTGTGTACAATCATAGAATTCTTTAATACTTATCACATATGCCCTTATCTTGTTCTACCATAAAATTTACTTTTGCATTTAGATTTTGTATATGGAGCAAATAGAATGCTTGTTTGTCAACCAAAACAATTTTCTCTTTCAGGAAAACTTAATGTAGGATAGATAATTTCGTTGTTTGTAAGTTAAAATCTTGCAAGATGATGCAACATTTCTTTGAGTCACAGCTTTCATGCTGCTTAATGCTATCCCAGAATAATTTTCTATATAGCAATGTTATTAATTGTTAATTCTTTTTTCAGCAGTAGAAAATGCATCTGATTAATTTGCTTTGAGCGTGATTTCAATAATTCAGTATAAATGTTATAAAATATCTTTTCCACAAAATATTCTGGAGTCCTTGTATTTTTCTCTCTCTTTTTTTTTTTCCCCTGAATTTTTGAAGAGGAGAAAGTAAGGTGTTAAAATTCTCAGTTTTTCTCATATTGAAGGCTGGAAGTTTCTTAAACATCTCAGTCGCATCATTAAGAAGGTACTTAAAAATATATTTTGAATTAACAACATAAAATAATTGGACTATTCCCTCTGAAATTTAGGGAGTTCATATTCATGTTTTCATTTTAAGTTTCATCAAGGAAAGCAATAGAAAAGGTCAATGAATTTGTTTTTCTGAGTAACAATCAATTTTGGGAACTGCAGGAAATAAATTCACTCATCCTGAAAGGGATTTTGCCAGTCAGAAAATCAAAAGGCAAAGTTCAAATAATATACACCTGAAGCACTATACACACTACATATGCCTGATATTTACTGAATGATTAATGATTTTATATCTTTTCTCCTTACTAAGAAAATAAGGTTGGAGTGAATAATTGGTGGCTAAGGTGAAACTTCACACAACTTATCACTGATGCCAAAGGAAAGGAAGAACAAAGTTTTCATAAAGCCAGGATTTGATGGATAAAAACCCCAACATTTATGACTGACCATTTCAAACCTGATAGATAAAGAGGCTGATTGAAATAAACAAACAGTAACATAGATATAAAAAATATCAAGAGGAAGCCCCTTTGACTGTATGGAAAAGACAGAAAAAAACCCACAACTAGGATCTGATCCAAGAATCTCTAAATTCGGTTGCAAAATCCCACTGGATCTAATGAACTAAGTTGCTAACAGATTTAAGAACTAAATCTATCTGTAAAAATTCAAAGTCTGCACATGTAAATGAATCACTCTCTTCTTCCTGTCTGGAAAGATTTCCTGTGTCTTTTGATGCCACGGTCCTATATGATGAGCGGCCTTATCTCCAGAATTCACTTGGTTCAGCTTCTTTTCTGTCTCTTGATTTGCTATAAATTAGACAGACAAAGAATTCATTCTCTATTCTTCCTTTAAAATGAGCTAGTTATTCAATCTGTCTTGCCACAGTTTAACACGGTCAACTGACAGTATGAATAATTGTTAATTGAGAGTCCATTTAATGAGCTCAGTTTCATGTTATGAGGACAGAAAGTTGATAAGTTTGTGAGGGTAATTGTTAACCAAATCAGCTATGTTCTTCATGTTGCAATTTCTTGCTAATGGCCTATAAACAAGCCATGCTGACAGTACAGTTTAAAATCAATTCCTCTCCACAGCTTTTTTTTTGTCCCTTTTTTTTTTTTATTCTAATTCAATAAGATTTAGCAAATGGTGCAATTTACAAGCAAATTCACAGCTCCTAGCTTTAGAATCTTTGAGTTTGCTGCAATTTGTAATGGTTATTTGCTCTCAGAAAATCTTGAAATCAATGAGGAGTTATCATATAAAGTTACACTTCAAGGATTCAAGAGCAGGGAACTTTGACAATACAAAGGAGTATTGGACTAGGACATCTGCTGACTCTTGTATCCGGCTGCATTCTTGTGGCAGAAGAGATATCCTCTACAGCTTTAGTAGCACATTTAGACCTCGAGTCACTCTGCAATCCTCTTTTTATGTCTATTTCTTATAAACAATAAGTCTAAGGTAAACATGATCTGTGCCAGGACCAACTTAAACAGCAGCATTCTTTCATCATCTTCATGAGAAATATGTAGATTCTTCACAGAATCACAGGATCCTGTACCAGAATGGGCAGACAATCGTTCCTTTTGCAAAGGTGTGCTGTTGTCAATGAGCTGTGTTCGCAGGTGAAGGAACATGTGAGGAAGTGAACAGGATGCACAGAGTAAGAGACTGAGGATGCAGAAGTCTCAGGAGCCCCAAACCTCCACAGAAGTGGGGATGCAGGATGCCTCAGAACACTGTCAGGAGGTTAGTGAAAGGTCTGTTGAACATGAGGTCTAGAGGCTGGTCATTGTACATACCAGGAGAAAGTCTCCTTCTCCTAAAAATTTGAAGGTAATGAATTGAACTAGCATCTTTTACAAGAGGCATGAGGTCCTGGATCTAGAAGGGAAATCAACTGATGAAGTGGGCGAAAGTTCCTCTGGGACAGAGGGGACAGCTAGAGCAGTAGAGCCTACCCCTTGCATCAAGACCTTCTCTGGCATTATATGTAATGGAGGGTCTGAAATAGAAGGAGCTTATAGTTAGAAATGGCATGACATTTACCTGTGTAAGGATTAAGGGACAAAAAAATAATGCAAATTCGATTGTGGGAGTCTATAATAGACTACCTAGGTAGGATGATGGCGCCAGGGAATTATTCTTTCAGGAACTAATGGGCAATGTCAAATCAACCACCCTTGTCTGTTGCCCTGATTCTCCAAGCTTTCCTGGTGCACTTTCTAATTCAATGTTTTCGTAGTTTCTTGTTCGATTCTCACGCACGGGTGCTATAATTAAAAGCATGTTTATGTGAAGACAAAGTTGTTGGAATTCCTTCTCTTAGTGTGGAAAACAACTGATGGGCAGTTGTCTTGACCAGTGGGATAGGAGAGGTGTCCAACTTCTCCTCCAATCCCTGGTCTATGTAGAAAACCTATAAATTTGGAGTCAGATGTTTTAATAAATAGATTTGTAACCTTCTTGAGAACATGTGTCATGTGTGTCCTTGTGAGTGACCCACAGCAACACTTGTCCTAATGGGGGACTTCAACTTGCCAGGTGTTAATTGGGTACACCACACAGTTGGCCAAGGACCAGAAGATTCCTAAAACACCTGGACAATTTCATGGTACAGGTAGTAAGGGAGTTGACTTGGAAAGATGCCCTCCTTGATCTGCTGTTTGATCCACTCTGTCAGCAGAGTGGACCTCCTGAGCCAAGTGGAGATTGGNTGTAACCTTCTTGAGAACATGTGTCATGTGTGTCCTTGTGAGTGACCCACAGCAACACTTGTCCTAATGGGGGACTTCAACTTGCCAGGTGTTAATTGGGTACACCACACAGTTGGCCAAGGACCAGAAGATTCCTAAAACACCTGGACAATTTCATGGTACAGGTAGTAAGGGAGTTGATTTGGAAAGATGCCCTCCTTGATCTGCGGTTTGATCCACTCTGTCAGCAGAGTGGACCTCCTGAGCCAAGTGGAGATTGGCGGCTGTCTTGGCCACAGTGACCACAAAGTGATCGAGTTTAAAATCTCTGCTGACAGGAGGAAAAGTGCCAGTGAAACTTCAGCCCTGGACATGGGGAAAGCAGAATTCAGGCTGTTCAGGGAATTAGTGAGTAAGGTCCCCTGGAAAACTATTTTATTCACAACAAGCAGGAAAACTGTCAGACACAAATTACAGCCAAAACAGACATTTTATTTTGTTACATGTTACATGTGATCTTCATAAATTTAGTGTGATTTTCTACTGTGAATGAAATGTATTCATTTCCTTGCATCAGTTTCATATCAAGCATAAGCATGCCAAGATTAATTTGTTCCACAGAGATTCCATGTCCAACAGAGTCCTGCGTGACTACTAGGTTGAAAATATATAGAAATTTATTAGAAAAAATCTCTCTGAATCAATTACTGAAGGTATTGTGTGCATCATTTTTTTGTTATATATATTTGAAAGATGCTCAAAACACAAGCTCAATTCCTTACATCATACATGCATACATCACTGAAAGATGTGAACTTAAAATTTTCAGGATGCAAAATGGACGCAAACTGCCTAATAAATGCTTCTTAAATGTTTACATTAGCTCTCCACTTGCTGTTCATGGGCTCTGTGGTACAGAGGGTTTTCTAAGTCATCCTGAGTAGTTGTTCCTGCCTGAATTGCATCACTAATAATTTAAAATAATGCACAAATGGAAAGGTGTTAGCGTACATTTGTGGCAGCATAAGTCTTGGCAAATATCTGAAAGTTCATTAATATTTTCTCAAATACCTGGCTGCTGCCTGAACTCTCCTAAACAGTGGAAAACACCACAGAAAACTGCTTCAGAATATTCTGATTCAGTCTTTGTTTCCCTGACTTGATTTTTCATGTATTTACCAATTCTGAATTGCATTAACTTAAAAAGGTATGAGCACAGGAGCATTTCAGCAGCTCTATTTTTCCTCTAGAAATCAAGGGCTGGTGCAGTGACCTCAAAAACTAATAGCTGAAGTTACATGTCTTCTCTGATCCCTATGAAATGCTAATAAACCCACAAGTAGCAGACCTGACTGCATTATAAATAAAATATTTGCAAAATATTACATTGATTTTATAAATACAACTTATTTTACTCTCTAAGAAAAAGTGTGGGGTCATTTCAATAGGTTCAGCAATGACAGTTCAAAGGATTCTACAGTCAGATTGATACGCTATTAGCATGCCATGGACTACCAAGCAATTAAGCCATATGTACAGTACACAAAAGAGGTGTAAGCTTCAAAAGAAATAGGAGAGTTCTTGGCATACGTTCAAAAGTTCATTTGTTCTTTAAGATTAATATTTGAAGCATTTTGTCTCCTCAGTGTACAAGTACAATACATAAATCGGCAATAAGGTCAAGTTTAAAAGGCAGCACCTCAGAAGCAAAATACTGTTGACTTAATGTATTTTATGGAGAAATGTCTTAGACAAATATTAGATGATCTTAGGGGCATATATATATGATGAATGTGAATTTCTTTATTTCATTCCCCTGGGAAGACATAAATTTTGAAAAACAATTGTGTGCAGCAGATAATTCCTGCAAATTAAGAATACTGGGATTTGAATTTTCTAACAGAAAATCACTTGTAACTCAAATTAGGGGCTTTCAGTGTCAAGTTTAAGACAGAGAAGTCAGTCCAGACAGAGAAGAGAAGTCAGTCCATGAGGCATAGTGAATTAGTGGAGCTAGACCATGACGAGATACATGCCTTCATGGCTTTTCTCAGTTATGCTAAGTTTCCCTCTATTTGTATCCAAAAAAGTTTTTCCTTATCATGTTATAGCACCAAAGAACACAAAGAATAATCACTCATGGATGAATTTACTCAGTTTCTTACACTGCACTACAAAGAATTTTATAATCAGCTTTGAGAACTAGCTCTGTTTCAGTTAGAAAAGACTCTGCTAAACCTTTTAATTGAATTAAGGCACTGCATACAGAGGAACTCTAGCAACAAATGGATATAAGCTGCAATATGTTCATTTAATTTTGGAATATTTTCACTGATGTACTGTCTAATAATATTGAGTTTCTGTAAGAATTCAAATAAAAGAAGGGACCATCCCCAAGTGCCAGCCTAAATTACACTTTATATCTTCCTATCTACTGTCACAAACATAAATAGCAAAAATCAGAAAAAGGTAGTAAGTTAAAGGCAACATCAATGGGAATTTAGAAAGTAGGAAACTCTTTAGTTGTAAGCCAAAAGAGGGTTTTTTCCAGTAACCTGAATCTTATTGACCTCTTGGATCTAAGTAATATGTACTGAAGTAACACTGAATTTTATTATTTTGGAAACACAGAAGTTGACTTTTGCCAATAACAACTGGAAAAATCTTTACTTGCTTTTGGAAGCAATTTTGGTTGTCTTTTTATTCATTAAAAAAATCCTTGACTGGATCTCTGGGCTCGACTGCAGTGTAAATAATAAAATAATAGTCTATATGGTACAGAAAGTTTTTCATCTAAAGGATCTGTGTATCAGTGTACAGTGTATCCAGGCCCCTTCTCTCTTCCCTAACCCAAGAAGAAGTTATTCAAGCTAAGCAAAAGTTTTTAAATGCTAAGAAAAAAATTCAATACCTCCATGAAATATATATCACACCAGGGAATTCCTTCATCTTCTCTTCTCACCTCGTTTGAATTGGACATTCTGGGGAAGGAAGACATCCAAGTTCATGCAATTTTGTTTAAATGAAGCATGTCAGATATTTGCACAAGGGGGTTGAAGAAAAAAAAGAATTTTTTTTCCACTAATTATTGGGATGGATTTAACTATCCTCATTTCAAATGTCAGTCAGGTCAGTCTTTTTCTAATGTTATAAGGCTTCCAGACAAATTTGTTTAGAGTTGAGACCATTAAAAAGCTTATTCTGCTGTCTTTTTGATACATGATGGAAAGGGAAAAGAAAGAGAAAAAGAGAAGAGAGAAAGAGAGAAAGGGAGAGAGAGAAGAAAAGAAAAGAAAAGAAAAGAAAAGAAAAGAAAAGAAAAGAAAAGAAAAGAAAAGAAAAGAAAAGAAAAGAAAAGAAAAGAAAAGAAAAAAAGAAAAGAAAAGAAAAGAAAGAAAAGAAAAGAAAAGAAAAGAAAAGAAAAGAAAAGAAAAGAAAAGAAAAGAAAAGAAAAGAAAAGAAAAGAAAAGAAAAGAAAAGAAAAGAAAAGAAAAGAAAAGAAAAGAAAGAAAGAAAGAAAGAGAAAGAAAGAAGCAGAATGGTGTACTTCATACCAAGCATTTTAAATCTTAAAAACAAAATAATGAGAAAACACTCCTCATGTCCCAAACATTCACCAGGTAAAGTAATGAAATTATATCTATATCTATCTATATCTATATTTATAGCTATATCTGTATCTATAACTATCATCTATAGCTATAGCTCATATATATATCATAAATATATCCTAAATACATCATTATAGGGTAATAATGTTTGTGAAGAGGACTTCATGTTGGACTTGATGACCTGGGAGGTCTTTTCCAATCTTAATGACTCTACGATTCTGTTACCCCATTTAAGAACCAGGAAGGAATTTCCTGAAGTTATGTATACTTTTGTGCAATTTTGTGAAAACTCAGTAAGTGTTTGCCAAACCAGTGACTTATACAGATAACTGGTTAATCAACTAAAAGCAAATATTTATTCCCTTTTCTCAGATATCAAACTATTATGGAATAGTTTTATTAGGTTTCCACAATCATTCAACTCCTTCATTGGAGGACAGTAAGTTTTCATTGATTAAGAAGCAAATGTGCTGGAAAATGAGGGGGAAAATAATGAATTGCCTGATACAGAGGACTTCATTTTAACTAAATTAAATTAAAACTAAAAATTTTTGAAACATCCAGATCACACAAAATTGACATCTCTTCTCCATTCCCTGATGTAAGAATATAAACTTGTGACACCTATCTCACTATGACCTCTTTTGTCCATTCTGCATTTTACATATACATGCATCTATGTCTGTCTCATGGTCCTGATTTGAGAAATCCCACAGCGTGCAAGATTTAATTATTGCAGACATCCTTTCCGAGTTTCTGCAGACCTGAGGCTCCATAATTACTAAAAAACATTCTGAAATTTCGATAATCTGAACAAAATATATATTGGCAGATTTTCTTTGCAATCTTAAATTTCACGCACTTGATTGGATTAGCTTCTCTTTCAGCTACAGAAAACATAATGAAAACTATTTATTTTTCATTCTTTACTCTGCTATAACATTTCTTTTTGGTGTCAATGATCAGAAGAACAACCATCTTCAGGCCTTTTCAATGACTGCATGGGTTTTTCTTTCTACTGTTCATTTTGCTGCCCTACTTATTAGCTAACAAATTGCATTCCTAGAAAAGCCTTTTCAAATACTCTCTTTTTTCAAATGTCCAAATGAGAGCTCAGGAGTATTCTCATTATAGAAACATGTATGACAAGACTAGTTAAAATATTCTTTAAAATTCTCAGATGTTTTATATGTGTTTATTAAGTTGCTTTAACTTACACCTAGAATATTAATTTTTTTTAAGTTCTGGAAAGTGAATTCAAGTACCATAAAAGTGATAATAACTATTCTTGGGAGAAATTTAGAATTTGAATAAACAGGGAAAAAAAAGAAAAGAAAAAAAGAAAGAACAACAATAAAAATCCAAGCAATCTATCAACAAAAACGTCCAGCAATATTTTTCTGTCTGGCTATGACAAGAATTTGATTTTGATCTTACTGTCTCACCTACCCTCCGTGAGCAGGTTGTTTAAGGATTCTTGAATCTTCCTTAAACTTATTAACTTTCATGGTATTAGGACATGTATGTATTCATTAGATGGGAGTGGTTCTGTCCCCAGTCTTATTAATCTCAAGAATGTCCCAAAGTTGCTCTTAAATGATTAAATCATATTCCTTCTCTATTCACAAGGATTCATTCCCATTTTGTTGGGCTGTGCTGGACTAATACTTTTTAGAAACTAAGATCCTTAGGAAATCTGTGTCAGATAACTTTATAATACATTATAGCCTGAATTATACTGAAGGAAATGTTCACTGGGAAATAAAATGGTGGAAGAAATTTAAAATCCATTCGATCATATCAGAGTTCTTCCTTTCCCTATTTACTACCTTGTGAGAGAGAAGCATTTGTATGGATTAAGCTTTCCAGATGGCCAGGAAGAAACCTGTCTCCTGAGTATATCCTGATTTTTCTTTAGTGCCTAGTATGTACGTTAAGTGATTTTAAAAATTACAGTGTTACATGTCCTTAGTAATTTTTTTAAAATGAAGATATTATAAGCTAGCATTAGAAAAATTATCTGAGATTTAATCCTCTACTGCCAATATGGATTGAGCCTCAAAAAAAAAAAAAAAAAGGTCAAACCCTAGTAGAAGCCTGATAGATTTTTCAACATATTTTTTATTAATGGAAAATCAAAAATAAAAAAGTCAGAACAACATCTTGATTTTGTTTCAGACATTGAATGAATATATGTTCTTGAAATTTTTTCTATAAAAGGATTCTTCTTTGTACAGAAAAAAAAATCCTGTTACAGTGTGACAAATCTGACACTAGCATATCTTAATTTAATTGATTGCAAAGAAGTATTTTCACTAAACACAATCAACATTTCTCAATAATATACTATTTATTTGACTAGCTCGGTTTGGAAAACTCCAAACACTGTAACCACCGCTTCCCAAAGCAATAACATTTGGCATATCTTTAGTATAAGTGTCTTCAGGGAAAATAAGTGAGGAGCCTGGGGAAAGAAATCCTTATACTTCTAAGGAATCACTTCTGTTTAGTAATAGGCAAAATTTGTGTGGGTTGAGTGAAGATTTGAAACCAGAGGAATAAGCTCTAGTTCCTTCTGACACCAGTTCCCTAACAGGTATCATTTTCTTTGTCACATAACCTCTCCTTCTTGAAATTCTTATTTGTAAATCTGTTTGGTTCCAAGTTTTTTAATTCTTAAATTATACTAAAAAATTGTTCACAATGCTAGTAGAAAGTGTAAGAATGTTGAACAAAAAATTATCTATACTTCAACTGTTATTATAATTCTTCTGCTTTAGCATTTCTATTTTCCCAGTGCATTTTTCCCAATTGAATATTTCACAGTCCTTTAGTTTTTGTTTATCAGGCAGAAACACTTTTCTCCCTTTACTGGAAGAAGTCTGCATGCAGTTGTGCTGAGCTGGATTTTCTCCCATACAGGTAAGAAACTGATGTCAGGTGCTCCATCCAGTCAAAAGTTTTTTGAAGTCTCCTTGTGTTTGTGATTTATAATGCCTTGGCACAATTATCTGCCATAGTGTTTTTAGGAAATACTATTCCCACCATGCAGCAGCCCTCTAGGAAATATCCCTGCCAGATGTTATTAGGAGCATGAGGTTATTTATTTAAAATAAAATCTGAAGCAAACCCTCAAATCTGAAGCTTTCCCTCGGTTACCCTCACTCTTTCCCTCCCAGTCTCATACTCAGAACCACCAGGATGTGCAGCAGCCAGGTACCTTGAGGTTAATCCAGGTGTGAATTCCGGGTTCCGTTGTGATGACATGGTGGAAAAGGGACACAGGCTGTCAAATCCTCCTCATGTCGCCAAGGTTTCTCCTAGGATGGAGACTACATGCAAGTTTCAGATATGCCTTCTCCTGCTGGGATCCCAATGATGGGTAGTGAATGGCTGATCTGGAAGCCATTAGACCATCAGAAAGCCCTGTTCCTGTTAATAAGCCCTGAGCCCTATCCTATTCCTTCTGATGCATCTGCATGCAGACATCCCCTTTCACTCTTCATTAACTGATTTTTCAGATAATGTGTTCAAATCTTCCTTATTATACTGTATATACTTTGGCAAGTATGATTCCATGGTCATGTTTCAAATTACTTAAGGAAAAGTAGGGGTGAATATACATAAATCATATACCAGAATATAGAAGAACTACACATGTGGAACAGAGTATCTAAATGAGGAGCAGCAAACCTGTGAGACCTATTTTCCCCTAGAGACAAACCTAAACAGAATTGCTCACATGCAGCTGTGTGCAGACCAGTTTAAATTATTTTTGCAAGGGCATTTTTTTCATCTGTATCTGAACAATTTCAGTCCCTGTGTGGCTGGTTTTTGTGAAAGTTTTGCTAATTCTGAAGAAATGGAATACAATTTATCAGATCTCAGCATCATGGAAATGAATGTACTGGAAAAGTGTAAAGGTTATGGAATAATAGTTACTACTGCCTGTGGTTAGCAACATTTTTTATTCTGTAACATTTCGTTTGTGCAAAAAAACCCCAAACTTCTCTGCAGTAAACTAACTCAAACATCTGAAGGAATAATTTCCGCTAGAAATAAATGCCTCTGGGGAAATATTCTTTAGAGGATTTAGCTCTTACTTTCAAATCTGTAGTTCCTCAGATGAGATTTGTGTAATTGTAGGAAATATTCAAAAAGCTTCCAGGCTTCAGTAGCAGCTGGGTCAACATCTACTTGATTTTCTCTGGCCTACTGATGAAATAGTCTCCCATGGAATAAAACATTTCCTTAACTCGTGTTTTCCTACAGTCTGAGTAGGTTTTTTTTCTGCGATATTTTACTATAAAGCAAAAGATTAACAGTTCAATTTCTCACACACTTCATCTCTTCTTTTTTGTGGTTCTTTTGTTTACTTGCTTGTTTGTTTTGAGAGGAAGGGTATGATGGGTTGATTTTGGTTGGATGCCAGGTGCCCACAATGCTTCTCAGATGAAAAAGAGTGGAAAAAATAACAAGGCAAAAACCCTCATGGCTCATAATAAAGGCAGTCTAATAACATAAAAGTGAAGATTACACACAGAAGCAAAGGGAAACAAAAGATTTATTCTTTACTTCCCATCTGCGGATAATGTCCAGCTTCTTCCCGGGAAGTACTGCTTCAGTTTATGAAGTGTCTGCTCTGGAAGATTAGTGTCATAAATAATGCTCACTCCTCCTTCTTTCTCCTAGGTTTTACTGCTGAGCAGATGCCATATGGTATGGAATATCCCTTTGGTGAGTCTCTGTTCTGTCTCTGTTCCCTCCCAGCTTCTTGCCCAATTCCAGCCAGCTGGCCTTTGGAAAGGGGAAATGTTGGAGGGATAGCCTTGGTGGTGTGTCAGCACTTCTCAGCAGAAGCCAAACACTTGTGTGTTATCAACACCTTTGTAGAATCCAAACACAGCACAGTACTGTGAGGGAATGCCACAGAGCTGGGGGCAAAGTTAACTCCACCTTAAGTAGACCCCATACAGCGTAGGGGTGTCTTTGTGTAGTTACAATGTTGTGATAATCTCTCCACCTTCTTCCATTCCATAATCAAAATTCAAGTTCTCATAATGGTCACCTGAACAAAAGCAAATGTTGGGGTTTTTTTAGTTAGTCCCCTCCCTGAGTATAGTTACAGAGGGAAGTTCTGGTGTTTTCTTTAATACAGGTTTTTGGTTACTGGATTGAATACTCTTTTACTATCTGACACACTTGAGCTCAGTGCCAGAGGGTACTCTAACTCCCACCCTCTAGGAGAGTCATGTGGCCACTAGACTGTGGATAAAAGGAGACCACTTCCCTTTTTTTGTAATCTTTTTCACTATGTGTCGAAAATGTACAATGCACTAGACCAGAGAGAAGGGACAAAAAAGCATAAAGAGTTCATATATGAGTGGCTGAGGATTGGCCTTCCAGCTATTGGAGAGCTTTCCAGGCATGATTCAGGGACTATGCATTTTCCATTAAATAGTAGCTGGAAAAAGTCACATAAACATTTCCCTGAACAGGAACCAGGTCTTAGAGTGAAGTAGATGAATGTTTCAGGGAAAGATCTACCAGATCTCTAGCTATTCTAAGAAAGGAATAATTCCAGCACAGGACTCTGCTCTGCATTCTGCCCTGCACACTCTCTATCAGAGAGCCATGGGAAATCTCCTGGGAAACAGAAGCTTGCACTTCTGTGGTCTGGGGTAAACCTTTGCTATGTATTGTACCACTAGATAAAACAAAGCATCAGTGGGACCAGCAACTTCTCCTTCAGAGGTCTTGGGAAAACCAATAATTCTTTTGAAATTGACAGCATTCTGGGCTGGCTGGCTTTTAGAAGGGAAAAATCTGAAGTACCTGGAGTTTGCCTCGAATTAGGTGGTAACTGAGTGAGAAGTTGGATCATACCATTTGTACATAAGTGTAAGATGAGTGACGTGGGAATTCCCCAGCTCCTCCTGCACATATATCCTGGCTGTTTTAAATGTTAACTCTGATTCACATGACTACACCTGTAACATTTTACAAGGCACTCAAGGCACTTTTTCCCCCATAGTGCTGGTAGTTAATGGGTTTTCAGGATCAGGAATTGGTAATGAGCAAAGAGCACATTTTGCAGAAATATGTCACAGAAGTGGAGCCTTCTCAAGGTTAGCTTTTAAGCTGAAATTGTCAATAAATTTCAGCTGAAAGTGCAGACTTCTTTCTGGCTGTGGGGATAGTAGTTTATATAATACAGAGCTGTCACCAATATCACAAATCCTACTTCCAAAATATGCTGTGTAGTTGCCAGCTAGTAAACAAGCTGAGCTATTTGAAAGATAACTATTCATTGTAAGGCTTTGTCAGTAAAGGTTTTAAGAAAATTTCCCAAATAAAATATGGTCATCGTTACACAGACTTTGGACTGAGTAGTTGCCTGTAACTTTGTTCAGTTTGACTTATTTATCTATGTCATCTGTCAAGCAATACTAAAGTGAATTTGGGTAATCATCCCATCTCATGTATTTCATTTGTTTACTGATCAATACTTGGATGGATTCTGAACTTGACGCATTGAAAGAAAACGGACAACAATAAGCCCTAGCTTTGCTCTTTTTAAAAGGGCAGTTAAAATATCCTTTATTATGGAGCAAGCTTGGGAATAATAGGACATTCTTCTCCATTACACACTGAGTTCTAGCAAAAAAAAAGTGAGATAAATGAAGGGGAAATTATAATGCTGTGACCCATGAAAACACATATCAGTCTTTCCAGAAAGAATTTATATTAGTTATTTTCAGTGCCTTTAAAATGCCTTTCTGTCTGAAATTGAGGGTGGACAGGGTTGAAAATAAGAGTCTGTCTCATATTGATATGTCAATCATAGCTAACAAGCACTGTTGGGAGGTAATCTCTTTCAATCAGTTTCTTGCAGGCTGGAAGACAGCATTTATTACTCTGCAAATGAACCCGCCAACTGCTTTTTGCAGGAGGTATCAGCAGGAGACATGAGTTAGAAAGCTGGTTAAGTGGGGTCACTAAGGAAGTGTAAGCATCCCTAAAGGTTAAGATGAACTAAAAATATCCTCTGTGGGATTTTTTCCTTGAAAAACAAAAGAAGGAGAAAACCTTTTTTCTTAAAACTAATCTGGAGTATCTTGGCTTCTCTGAGATAAATGAAAAATATGTGTCTTTATTACAAATAAAAATATGTTTGTGACAAACCCTCCTTCTCTTCCTCCAATCCTCTCTCCCTCCCTTTTTTGTTTCCTTTCTTCCACAATAGAATAGTGGTAATTCCTCAACAGTACACGAGTGTCCTTCAAAGGAGATATCCTACCTGATCTACAGCTGACTCATTAAGATGCATATTGTATTATTATATATTGCTAAAATCTAATTCACTGAAAGGAATAGTGCCTGCTTTGAAATATTAGCTTTTTTCTTCGAAAATAAGTTCTCTTTCTTTACTCTGAGTTATGTAGAGCAACCTAGAAGCTCCTTCTGTTCAGCATAAGAAAGAAAATGCTTCTTTATCAGCCTCTTTTCCTGGGAAAACAATGAAATAGATATAATTATCACAACATTTTATGCTTTAGGCAGTATAACTTCTTGTGCTTGTCAAATCATTGAAATCAAGATGGTCAGCATAATTATACTGGCAAAATATTTAAGAGTTTTGTGGTAAAAGAGAAGTTCTTGGATAGTACACTCTAGGAAGAGAGGGAGAAGAAAAGGCAAAATGGTTTTCCCTGTCCCTTCACAAGCTGCATAAAGACGAAGGTACACTGCTGTTCTTAAATTCACAGGGAGACATGCATTGCACCTTAACTATTTTGACAGGATTCTGGAGGTATGTCTAGAGATATAATGGCACAGTGATCGTAATGTGGCAAATTAAAAAAAAATAGAAAAGCTTATCTGCTCGCTACATATGAGGAAAGGTTGCATTTCTCTAAGGAGACATTTTGGTCACTGGCATTAGCACAAGGCTTGTGACTCCTTCAGGCTGGTTATCAAAGGCCAGTAGTGTGTATTAGTTTCCTTTCTATCCACCAGGAAAATTTTGTCTCAGAAAAATGAGATTTTGCATTTCCATCCATAGGACTGGGGCTGGGCCATTGTTGCATGCAAACAATGTGAAGTTGTATATCCAAGTCTGAAAATGATGAAAATTTCAGTCATTATAGTTGTTGTTAATGCTAGTGATAGTAATAACAATTAAATGCTTATTAGTTAAAGATCAAATAAAATTCTCAGGTAATTTGAAAAGTTTTGACAGGATTTTTGTATAAACTGGACATCAGTTCCTTCCCAGAGCATGACTGCTGGTCATTGAAATGAAGAAATATTTCTTACACATATTTCAGATATAAGGATACTGACTACTACATGTCCTTATGTAATTTTCTATATTGGTTAGAAAATTATGTGAGCCCCTGGTGAGATTTATCTCACCTAGTTTTACATAACTACATTTTTGTTTAAGGCCTTATTTGATTAAATGTAGGCATGTAGAATGCTATTCTTTGCATAGTGGATTAATGTGAATACAATGACAACACCTCCATAGACTAAAAAAGACCTAACATGATAATTTCGGATGTTTCAATACTTGTGTGAGAAACCCACAACAAGCTAGATAAATCCCAGTGCTTTTCTATGGTATAAATTATCTACTTCAAGGTCAGCTACTCAAGACTGGCTCCACCGTCAATGAAGTGGTAAAAGCACTTTGAGTTGTTATCTCTGAAAGACATCAGAAGCTCATCAGATAAATTGTGCCCTGAAAGTTTTACACTGTGGATCCCTTCATTTGAGCGAACTGTTCTTATGCCTGACATAACTATAATAAAGATTCATTATAAATATAGTAAATAAAATTTAGTTTAAATTTAATGATTGAATTTGAATAAAGAATTTCTATAAATGACAGATTGAGTGAGTGACAGATAGATAGGTATGTAAGGTGGCATTTTGGTGAACACCCAAAACAACTGTCAACTGTCATACTATTGCCCTATCTTCAGTGGCTCCTCCCAACTAGTACACATAACACAAATGATGGCTGTCTATGCTATTTATTATTTTAATATCTGTCCTATTTTTCAGATGAGAGAAGTGACTTATTCACTTGAAAGAGCTGTCTGTCTCACATGTAGTCTCAATCTCATACATTTCAAATTAGTTCTTGCAGAACTAGAGACATGGTGCTGATAAGCTAGAAATCAATGGTTTCATTTATAAAAATTATGTGTCTATGCAAGAAGCCATAGAAAGCTCCTCCAGGGATTACCTGCACTGCAAGGACTGCTATTGTATTAAAATCTATGACTAACATAGACAGAGGACTAGAAGACAAAAGTTTGGGTATTTTTCATGTTCCCATCATTGTCATGAGCAGCAAGATCACTTAATTTAATAAAACTTATTTTCTGTTGATACATCCTAGTCCATATCACAAATATTAAAATAGTGTCAGCAGATAAACTTTTTTCAGGGACTCTTGTTGGTTCTAGCGAGATGTGGTAGGCTTCTTCCTTAAGCTCCTTTTTCAGTTTCCAATGGCTCTCTTCAATCAAGCTCCAAACTTGCTCAGCCAGCCTTGTTTCCACAGATGCGACATGGGTACAAAATGGGGCAGTAACAGTGTCCTGGTAAATTCTTGATTGGCCAAGATGCCAACCCCGTCCTCACCTTCTCTCCATTGCAGTGTTGCCAGGTAACAGGAGTACATTTCTGGTCCAAGCCGTGCAAATCTCAACCACATTTGTGATGTGCACTGGACACAATCTGGGCTTTTATGAAATCTCTTGTCTTCCGAGAAAATTATCTCCAGCACAGCCAATTCCCTCAATCATTGGATACCTTGTTTTATTGTGCTCCATTTTGCTTGGTGCACCTGGAGGTCTTCTTTACAAAGGTATCTGCCCCTCACACTCATCAGCAGTTGCTGCCAGAGGCTGAG
>VYXF01001754.1:131068-219682 GCA_013397295.1 Polioptila caerulea
GACAAGCAAACAAACTTGAGTACACATTCCAAATTATGTTCATTGCTTTGGAGGTTATCATGCAATAGACATAATAGACCTATAAAGCAATTTTTATACCATACCCTGGTTTACACAGGAGCATTATAATGGGCAGATAATTCCCCATATGTGGAAAAATATATGTAGAGAGGTATAAAAACTATATAAGCGTGTTGAGCATCATAGTAAATAGGTAGCTTCTACAATACAAAACTGTAATTCTGACTTTTCTCAGTACCTCATGCCCTACATTTGGTGCCAAAATTATATTCTGGTTTGAAAGCAAAACCAGTGAGAGGTTCCAAGTCAGAAATACAATTTATTATGAAAAGGAAAAGAAGAAACAACAAAAGCAAAATGTATGCAATAATACAAAGGAAAGAGAAAACCACTGACAGAGTCAGAATACAACCTGACACCCTGTTGGTCAGGGTGTTTGTAGCGGTCTTGTTGGAATGGTGACTGCAGTCCTCCTGGAGTGGCAGATGTGGCTCTGTTGAAGCAGTGATCCTATAGAAAGGTGTAGCCCTCCTCTGAAGATCCAGTGGTGATAGTTGGACCTGATCTTACTCTGGGAGTCCAGTGGAAAAGGCTACCTTGGTGTCCCAAATCCCAGGTTTTTATCCAGGTAGGAATGCTTGGCTCCTCCCCCTGGATGGAGCATTTCCCAGTGGGATGATGTAATTTTATCAGTGGACTCAATGGCCCATTAGCAGAAGATCTCTCCCTGGGGAGAGGATGGGTCATGGCAGAGATAAAGAAACTGCTCTTGCTGGTTTCTTATCAGCTGGCCTATTGACAGAAGATTACATCGTCCCCCACCCCAGTTCCAACAGATGGTGATGGAATACCATTTTTGATTTTGTCACTGCAACCCATGACAAAATACAACACAAAAATGATGTAACTGTTACAGTCGTTTGAGGGCCAAATTATGTCTCATGGATAACAAGAACCATTTTGTTCTTATCAGGGATATCTAAAGATAAATCTGAAAGAAAAGATATTCCTGTACTTCCTAATAAACCTTATGTTCAGGTTGCCAAGTCATTCAGCTTTGGGCTGGACATATGGAAAATTAGACCACATGAAATAAGTTTTTCCACTGAATATACTACTATTAAGACATATGTTCATAATCCTAAAAAAGTCTAGGTCATGCTGTGACAAAAATCATATGTCCTATGACTTGTGCATTCTGTGCAGCTATCCAAGATTTATCATACAAAAATAAAACAAAAGAAAGAAAATACTAGAAAATATAAAGGAAACTAAAAAGCATTAATAATTTCTTTTTTGGTAAATGAACTGTATAATATTGTAATTTTTAATACAATTTTGAATATCCGACAGGTATTGATTCCATTGTGGCTCTGTTAGAAAAATGAAACAGCAAGACAATATTTTAAAGGTTAATTTTTATATCTAGGATAATAACAATACAGTGAGAATAAAACAACAACATTATCAATTGAGAACAGTAATAAGTGAAAAATAAGAGGGAATACTTAATAACAGCAAATTAGTAAATTACCAAAAAAAATCTTCAAAGATTTCACATAATTATAGAATCAGAAATATTTAGTTTGGGAAAGACCTTTAAGATTTTCAAATCCAAATCTTTACCCAGTACTGCCAAGTTCACTACTGAACCATGCCCCTAAATGACATACCTACATGTCTTCTAAATACCTGCAAGGATGGTGTCTTCATCACTTCCCCAGGCAGGACCCTTGACATGAAAGAATTTTCCCTAATATCAATCTAAACCTCCCCTGTGGAACCTGAGGCCACTTCCTCTCATTCTATACCTTGTTACTTGGGAGGAGAGGCCAGCAACCACCTGGCAAAACATACTTTCAGGTAGTTGAAGAGAATGATAAGGTCTTCCCTCTCTTTCCCAGGCTAAACCACTCTAGTTCCCACAGAACTACCTCATAAGTCTAGTGTCCCGAGTCCTCCACCAGCTTCATTGCCCTTCTCTGGACACATTCCAGCAACCTCAATTTCTCCTCCAAAGAAGCCCAGAACTGAATGCAGAACTCGAGCTGTGCCTCACCAGTGCCAAGTACAGGGGACAATCCCTGTCCTCCTCCTGCTAGCCTCACTATTGCTGATCCTGGCCAGGATGCCATTGGCCTTCTTGGCCACCTGGGCACACACTGGCTCATGTTCAGCTCCTGTCGATCAACATCCTCAGGTCCTTCTCACCTTGGCTGTTTTCCAGCCACTGCCCCCAGCTGGCAGTGCTGCCTGCAGTTGTTGCAAATGCTGGATCCAGCACCTGGCCTTGACAAACCTCATACAATTGGTCATGGTTCATCAATCCAGCCTCTCTAGGTCACAATATATAGTCTTTGTGCAGATCAATTGTTGCAACCAACTTGGTATTATCTGTAAAAACTTTGAGGGTGGCCATGATCCCTTCATTCAGATCACTGATAAAGATAATAAACAAATCTTGTCCCAGCATTGAGCCCAAAGAAACACGACCAGTGACTGGCCACCAACTGGATGCATAACCATCCACCACCGTTCCCCAGGCCTGGCCATCCTGCCAGTTTTTTTTACCCAGAGAAGAGTGTACCTGTCCAAGCCATGAGCAGACAGTTTCTTCTGAAGAATGCTGTGGAAGACAGGGTCAAATTTTTTACTGAAGCTTAAAGCAGGCAGCATCCTTCTGGCATTCACTAAGCAGGTCAACTTGTCATAGAATGAGATCAGTTTGGTCAGCAGGACCTGTCTTTCATAAACCCATGCTGACTGGATCATACACAGAAAAAAAATTAACTAATTTTTTTACAAAATTACCCCTGTCTGAAAACTTGACTAGAGTAAAAAGAGAGAAAAATAGAGGATTAAAATAGTAGATGGGTAGGAAAAGCAAGCACTTTTAAATAAGAATAAAAGTTTGATAAAACAGTAAAAATTTAGGGAAATCAACTGCTTTTTCAATTGGTGATGGTAATTTTCAGACTATTAGAATGTCTTTTTTAACTAAGAGATTAAAATTCACTTAATAACTATGCTTTCTTGTTGTATTATTAGCTGGCAGAACAAAAGAAAATATTTTTTATTTGGGTCAGAATTTTATGACTGACATTTTAGTGCAAAAAATGAAATCTGCTCTTCATTTCCTAGTGGAGTGTTGAAAACATTACAGAATCAAATTAAGTTTTCTTTTTTTCTTCCTATTAGCTGCTTTTAATCTCATTCCTTTGTTTGTACAGAGATAAGACAGCTGCTGTTGCTTTTCTCTCTGCCATAAAGATGCAGCGTATTCTTATTTTGTATTTTGCAACCAATAGTAGCAACGTTAAAATATACATGTGCATGTATATGTATAGCATGCTGCTGATATTTTACTGCATTCCAATGAGCAAAATCAAGTAAACCACAACATTAAACAAGAAAAATTATCATTTAGTGTTCATTGATCTTTAAGATAGTTAACTCCATAGTTATTCTCACCTGTGGAACCTGAACTTGAATCTCTTAATTTAAGTCATATTTCTTTACATTATAGTGCAATTATTTTCTTATATCCAGAGCTTGAATTTTATGTTTCTAGAGACATAACAGCCACTTGAAAATAAAAGAAAGCATTTATAGATATAACTGTTTGGTATCTTATGACCTGGAATGGACCTTTAAAAAAGTGTAGATCCTTTGTTTGGGTGTTCAAGGGTCACAGTCTACCCATTCATATTGAAAATCTGAGAAGATCCACAGATATTTTCAGAGACAGACGATTCAAATTTTAGTTTTTTTCATTAAGATAGGGCTGAAGTTCCAGTTCATGCTCTGAAACAGAGAGATGGAACAATATCTTCTAAAACAATTGCCTTGATGCTTTCAGTAAGGGCAAAACAATAGATTTTTCTTCTCTGATCTCGTTCTCCGAAACATCTGAATTGTTTTAAGTGGCATTTTCAAGGACACTTCAGCCTGAGGCACAGTCCTTCTTCATGGAATTTCTAAGTTGCGTGGTTCAAGTTCAGCAAAGCAAATTAAAACTGTGTTTAGATTATGTTAGTAATGACTCTTCCCCCACGTGAAAAAAGAAAGTCATATAATTCCAATATTTTAATTCTTTCAGTGCTTATCTCTTCTTCCAAAACATAGTTTAGAGTTATCTTGAAACAGAATGAAGCTTACCTAATAGTAATACATTGAATTTTGACAATAACTTAAATGATTAATATTAATATGAGATAGACTTACAGAAATTGGAAATTAGGCTATAGTCAGTAATTATCTTGTTGAGTCCTATCAGTCTCATTGAGTAAGATGAGAGCTTGCTTTGTTCTTCTTTATTGTCCAGATCCTGAAAATATTCAACACAAGATTCAGACAACTAAAAAGCAAAGATGGAAACAGTGTCACAAAGAATTTTAAATGCTAGGAAATTAACCCCAGTATAAGACTATATCTATAACTATACATATCTAACTAACTATAACTATAGATAGTTAAATCTAGAATAAAGGCAGTTAGAATATAATTACATAAAGAGATGGAACTGGTTAACCATTCAGAACCTTGATTTCACCTAACATGTTACCTGGGCCTAGTTGAGCTCACATACCCGTATAAGTCACACCAGAGGATGCAGCACATCTATTATATTTTTCTCATTCTTTTCTGTTTTACAAATGGCTGTTTGGTTTATTCAACCTGGAGAAGGCTCTGGGGAGACCTTTTTGCACCTTCCAGTACCTAAAGGGGGCCAACAAGAGAGCTGAAGAGGGACTCTTTAAAAGAGTGTACAGTGATAGGACAAGAGGGAATGGTTTCATATTGACTGAGATTAGTTTTAGATAAGTCATGAGGATTAAATTCTTTCCTGTGAAGGTCAGGAGAAACTGGAATGGGTTTCTCCCCATCTTGAGAGAGGTTCAAGACCAGGCTGGATGGGACTCTGGACAGCCTAGTCTAGTGGAAGGTGTCCCTGCCCATAGTGGAGGGAGGGAGGGAGGGAATAAGATGGGACATGGTTTTATGGTGGACTTGGCAGTGTTAGTCTTGATGGTTGGATTCAGTGATCTTAGAAATCTTTTCCAACATATATAATTCTATGATTCTGTAATCTTTAAGGACCTTTACAACACTAAACATTCTATGATTCAATTCTATGATTCTATTCTCAATTCTATTCTGAAAGATTTTCACAAAGGTGCAGTACTGTTGCAAGGGAAAATCTTGAGAGATCCTGTAGATATTTACCAGGTTGTTTTCACACTATGCCACAGTAGATTTCTTCTCTGGCACAGGAATAGCCATAGTTCTTTCTTACCTCACACATATCAATGCTCTGTTACATTTTAAACAGAGGTAAAAATTTTGGCCGTAATAATAGGCAGCAATTAAATAAATTGTTATTTAAGAATCACCTGATAAATCAGCTCACAAAATGTCTTCTAAAGGAAAGCAATATTATGTCTAGGGGAGGCACGTGTATGTTGTGCTTGTGTAAGAGGAAGAAGAAAGAAGTTTTATGAGGGGAATGAAGATTTGTTTTAAAAATATATGTTTCATAAAAATTACTCTTATTTATTCAAAATTATAACAACAAAAGCCAAATACTCAGATAACGACTTGATTAGGGTTGATTTCTTGTTTCTCAGGAGAGTTACATTTCACATGTACCTTCCTCTGTATGCCGGCTTTTAATAGTAAACATTTCTGCTAGAGTGTCATATCTGGAGATATCTGGGGCAGTCTTCAGCAGTACAGCAAACACAGCAGTTGTATGGTTGGAGGTATAGTCCTGTCAGTAATCATAACCTATAGAGAGAAGTGGTGGGAGCTGATGGAAGTATACTTAAACAGTACAACAGTAGCACATCGTGGAAACTGCCTGTGGGGAATATTTAGCTGGAAATCTGCAGGGTATTTTTTTTCCCAGAAGTCAAATGCTATTACTCAAAATCTCCTGGACTTAGAGTCACTCTCTGGTTTTGATAAATATCCTTCATCCAAACCAGTTGTTTACAGCCACCGGTTTGGACTGTTGCTAGGATATTTCAGTGACATCTCAAACAAATTTCTTGCTTTTTCTCTCTAGGCCATGCTTTTTCTCAGGGCTTTGAGTACAGCAGGATCTTGCTGTCCTGAAATATTTTTCTCTGTACTCAGCCTTTGCAACCCTAACAGCCCTCAGGGATTTAGCTGTCCCTGTTCAAAATTTGCTCTGATGTGGTGCAGCCATGTAATCTTGGATCAGATCTCTAGAAAACAAAGAAGCAGTAAGAAGAGATTAAATGAGCATCTCCTTGCCTGGCTGTTGATTTACACCATCAGTCCCTGCCCAAATTAAGTTGAGTTTTTTCTTGTATCTATGTTTTGCCCATCCCTGGCCGTGGCCTGCCCTTGCTGAATCCTCTCCCCAGCTTGACCAGGGACCTGCATTCCCATTACAGATCTGTCTGGCTGGCTGGACTGTGGCCAACCCTGCTCTTCATCACCCGAGCAGACCTGTTCAACTACAGTAAGTTTGTGTCCCTTGTTGAGGAGGCCTTGCTGCCCCCCTCAGCTCTCCTTCCTTTCTGAAGGCTCTTCTCTACTTCATGGGTGGGAAATACATTTTTACTAATAAGAGTGATTTCATAAGTGTATTATATGAAAATCAGTATCCTATTCCATTCCACTTCCACAAGTGAAACTTCTGTTTCACTGATGAGAAATGTGCATATTATAGTATAAGATCTCTGCCCAGTATTTTATATTTAATTAATTTAATTTTAGAAAAAAGCAAAAAATACCCTTTCCTTTTTTTGTAAGTATGGAGAAATCAGATAAGAATGATGCCATAAACTTTTACTGGGTGTAGGTACATTTTTAAGTTTTCTTGTCAGAATATTCCTAAACTTTGCAATATTTTTGGAGGTTGTGATGATTTGAGGCTTTTGGATGGAAGTGCAGATGCTTTCCACCTGCAAATGTGTAAGAACATCAACTTTTCTTAGCTGAGAAAAATTCTACATTTCTTATATGTATGCAACGATGTAAAAAGAGAGGAAAATTGACACCTCTGTATTATCATCATTATTTAAGTGTACTCTCTACATATCATTTCATATCTATATGATTCAGCCAGGATTAAACTGTCTGTAAGAATTTTACACACACTATGCCATGAACTAAAGAGAAATGAGGGCCTATCATGTCTTGAAATGAAACCTTTTTTGTGCTATTTCACAATCTTAGGTTAAAAATGTGTGATGCTATTGCTTTGAAAAACTATTTTCCTTAAAATTGTAGTAACAAGCAGTGTGTCCATCTCTTTTGTAAGAGAAGATTTCCCCAGAAATCTTGAAACAAAGGTAAATTGAAAGACAGTCTTATAGCATTAAAGTATCTTTAGATTCCTTTATAAAATATCCTGCAGTGTTTTTATCGTAAGGATGTGCACTCTAAGGCCAGATAGAAAGTAATATAAACTGCCATTTCTTGAATAACATAACAAAATTTTCTGTCAGTTTGCAGCATTTTTTATTGATTGGTCACATGTTTATGCATCTCAATTGTAAATTGACATGCATGTTTTAAAAATGAGAAAACAATTTTGCTCTTCTCTAATAGGAGAAGACGGGTTTTGGTTCTATCTGTATAGATGGCAAATTTGCTCTCTTTGTTACATTACGGAAACATGGAATTAGATTAAACACAGAGCTTACTTTTACACACAAATTGTTTGTGCACAAACAAGTATTTATGGTTTCATATTGAACAAATTCCATCAACACAGAGATAGGTAAATATGTCTATTTGACTTCCTTACATGAGCACACAGATATAATTTCAACACAGAGATAACTTAACTACAAAACTCTAATTCTTAATTCCCATGTCTTTAATCTTTTCCCTGCTCTGTTCCAGGCTGTTCCATCTGATCCGGCAGAAGCCATCAAAATTTAGGATATTTTATAAATTTCTATATTTTTTTCATTTAAAAGGTAAAGAGTATTGCAAACTAGATTTTTTTTTTTCTCATATTATCTTTGCATCCTTTTTGCTACTAAAAGTTTTTGACAGTTGGAATCTGACATGGTATCAGCAAGGAAAAAAAAAAAAAAAAAAAAAACCCAAAATTAGTAAAATTAACTATTCTCCTGGGAATTTTCAATCAGGAATTATGATGCATCTGGTAATTTCTAGAGAGAGTTTGCTGCACAGCTTATTGCAAGAGACATATTAGTGTTATCATTGCTGCTATATTGCATGCATACATTCATTTGACACATTTTTACATTTCATAAAAATATCAATTGATTTTAGGTCTTCTGCAAGTGATGAAAAGCAGGTACTAAAGACAATTAAAAAGCAGTGTTCAGTCATTCCCATGAAATCCAATATGCTCTCTCTCCTAGTGTGGTCATTTTATGGCATTCTTTCATTGAGACATGCAAGTGATTATTCTGTTTGCATTAAATGGAGAAAAATAATTCAATAAGATGTAATTGCAGGTACTTAAGAGCCAAAAGACAATCAGGTACTCAAGTCCAAAGCAGAATCCAGCTGATGAACAGCAACATAAGTATTTTAACTGTAGAATAGAAAATGCTTTTGATGCAGTTAGGAAAAATAATTTAGTCTTTTAAATAATTGTATTTTTATTGTTCAATATATTCTCAGTGGCCAAATGTGACTAAATATGGATTTTGGTATAACTTTAAATAGTCACTCGTGTCCTCTTGGCAGACTCTATCTGGATGGTAGCACGTTAGTAGGAATATCTCCTGAGATGTGATACCAAAGAACAGATAAATGCAGACTGAAGAAAAACCCCCCAAAAAATGAAAAAGGCAATTTTTAAAAATTTATTTTCAAAGAATGCAGTACTAATAGTAAATAGCAAATTTATCCTCTAAATAAATACACATCACATGACACACTCTACACTTTTTTACACTGAAGTTAGTTGAGGGGAGGACTACTCTCCTCACTAAAAGAATACTCTCCTTATTATACCAGTAAATCCTGTCTGTATTTGCACTTCAGTAGATGTTGGCATACAAGAGAACCAGATGATGATTACCCTTAATTAAAAAAAAAAAATAATAATGCTGTAATGGTGTGTAAAACAGTGAAAATACTTATTCTATGTGGTAACTCATGTTGCTTGATGTTGGGATCATTGGGAGATAGGTAAATAAAATTGCTCCTTCTGGGATACAATTTTTTGTGATTCAAACTCTGAAACCTGTTTGAATTCATCTCTTTCCAGATATACATGCCCTAAAGGGNAAAAAAAAAAAAAACAAACCCAAAATTAGTAAAATTAACTATTCTCCTGTGAATTTTCAATCAGGAATTATGATGCATCTGGTAATTTCTAGAGAGAGTTTGCTGCACAGCTTATTGCAAGAGACATATTAGTGTTATCATTGCTGCTATATTGCATGCATACATTCATTTGACACATTTTTACATTTCATAAAAATATCAATTGATTTTAGGTCTTCTGCAAGTGATGAAAAGCAGGTACTAAAGACAATTAAAAAGCAGTGTTCAGTCATTCCCATGAAATCCAATATGCTCTCTCTCCTAATGTGGTCATTTTATGGCATTCTTTCATTGAGACATGCAAGTGATTATTCTGTTTGCATTAAATGGAGAAAAATAATTCAATAAGATGTAATTGCAGGTACTTAAGAGCCAAAAGACAATCAGGTACTCAAGTCCAAAGCAGAATCCAGCTGATGAACAGCAACATAAGTATTTTAACTGTAGAATAGAAAATGCTTTTGATGCAGTTAGGAAAAATAATTTAGTCTTTTAAATAATTGTATTTTTATTGTTCAATATATTCTCAGTGGCCAAATGTGACTAAATATGGATTTTGGTATAACTTTAAATAGTCACTCGTGTCCTCTTGGCAGACTCTATCTGGATGGTAGCACGTTAGTAGGAATATCTCCTGAGATGTGATACCAAAGAACAGATAAATGCAGACTGAAGAAAAACCCCCCAAAAAATGAAAAAGGCAATTTTTAAAAATTTATTTTCAAAGAATGCAGTACTAATAGTAAATAGCAAATTTATCCTCTAAATAAATACACATGACACACTCTACACTGTCTTACACTGAAGTTAGTTGAGGGGAGGACTACTCTCCTCACTAAAAGAATACTCTCCTTATTATATCAGTAAATCCTGTCGGTATTTGCACTTCAGTAGATGTTGGCATACAAGAGAACCAGATGATGATTACCCTTAATTAAAAAAAAAAAATAATAATGCTGTAATGGTGTGTAAAACAGTGAAAATACTTATTCTATGTGGTAACTCATGTTGCTTGATGTTGGGATCAGTGGGAGATAGGTATATAAAATTGCTCCTTCTGGGATACAATTTTTTGTGATTCAAACTCTGAAACCTGTTTGAATTCATCTCTTTCCAGATATACATGCCCTAAAGGGTGATTTTCTCTTAGAAAATAATGATGTTTGGCACCTATTCCTCACAATCTATAGTGATGAATGTCTTTCAAAAAAACCTCAGTTTTTCAGGGAAGCATCTTTTATTTTTTATTTCTTGAAGGTTTTCAGTTCCTCAGGCTTAGTAGGGTGCTGATCTCTTCTAATTAGAAAGGCATTTTTCACTCATTTCCTTTAATTACTTGGGAGTTTTATACTCTTACTACTGGCAATCCACATGCTGGGTATTCATTTTCCCCTGAAAATTGTATTTTTATGGAAAAAGCATAGTGGCTAAGACTGTGACCACATTTGAACTAGAAATGCTTGTCAGTGTGGCAATACTTGTTAGAGACGCCTTTAAAAGGACAATTTTTACAAAATGTTTTCCTGGAAGCGACTACATATTCATTAGGATATTTATATCACATAAATTGCTTCTGCTATTATAGCATTCTTCATCTAAGCAGCTGGATTAAATAAGATCAACAAATCTGATCCTCTCACCAATTACACCTATCTAGAAAGACAGGCCTGAATATACTCAGATCTTATCATAGTGGTTTGAATTCCATAAGCTTAGCTTATTGATATCTTCATATATAGTCACAATGCAAAGGAATAAATCTGTCGAAAACAGTAAATTAAATGGATGACAAATTATCCATGCTTCAGTAGCAAAGAAAGTAAAGCTTCATTTGTGCCTACTAGTATGATTATATAACTCTGCAGTTCTTTATAGCAAATGTCTAATTATAAAAAAGGTAGATTTTCTTCAATACTCCCTACTGGTTTGTTATTATGTGCATATTTCAGTGGCTTGCACTGAAGACGAATTGAGATAATCAGAACAGGCATCCCACTGGATTGACTTATTGGAACATTGCTGCATCTGACTGAGGCCTCATGAGGATTTATATCTCAAAAGCAACAAGGAGGCAGCTAGAGATTGTATTTAGCTAGAGAACAAATGCCATGTTTGTGCCTGATTGCCCCCAGAGTGTACTTTGTTTCTGAGCCTCTGACTGACTGGAAATAATGGTAAAAGGCTGAAAGTCATTATAAGGAATCTACTTCATTTAAAATATGTATTTTTGTGATGTTTAGCTTTGAAATAATGGTACTGATTTCTTAGTATAATTTTTTTTGCAAACTGTATTGCTTATGCTAAGAAAGGACAGCAGAAAATGTACTATAGTTTATATTATTTAAACTGCTATGCTAACAGCAAATAGCTGGTATTAGTCACCTTATGAATTCAGACTTACTCAACAAGCACAGTATAATTACTTCTTAAAACTCATACTAGCTTTATTGCAAATCTTCAGATATGCTTTTTAATATATTATTTTCCTTATGTTTCATTTTTGCGAACATTTATGCATATGCTAATTTTCATTTTTAGAATAGACTCCTGTGAAAAGCCTAGAGCAGTTCCTGGTTTCTGCTCATATTCGTGGCCTGGGAAGGAAATTTACATCTGCTGCATCTTCCTCCATGCCCACAGGGAAGATGCTCCTTTTCCTTGGTGTGTCACAACAATATCATAGAAAAAAAGACTCAATTGGAAAGTGTAATCATTCCAGAGGAATTTTCCAACTACTTTACAAAGCTTCATGGATAGCATGGAAGTTGAGAACTTTCTTCTAACACCAGTAGGTACAAGGTGATCTAAGATTGTTCTACCTGGACTAACCAAGGAAATGTAGAAATGAATATTTATGTACCTCCCTCATGTCTGGAATGAGTCAGGTGTGGCTGAATGAGTTAGCTGGATGAATAGTGCATGCTGTCCTGCAAAGACAAGTTGTTTTAGTTCAGGTGCATTTTCTTCAAATGAAGCTGCATTGTTTTTAAATCTGAATTTAGACCTACAAGGAGGTGTTCATTGCTATAAAGACTTTTCAGACATACTTCTTCTAGCTCAAACTGCTGATCTTCAGAATTTTTTTTTCAGAGTAAATATACTTTTAAAGAAATAGTGACTACTTTCTGGTTTTTCAGTCACAAGCCAAGCCTAAACTCCTGTCAAAGACATTTGTTTCCTTAGAAATGTTGACCTTTTCAATGCACTGGCATTCACCCAGACACTTGTGTCCTTGGAGTAAAGACGTGTTCGGTTCAGTTTTGAAGAGCACAGACACTTCCTTTCACATTTCACCACCCTGGTCTAAGTGTTCTCTATGTGTCAAATGAGAAAGGTACTGAGATCTTGACAGGCACAGAAGAGGAAGATTGACATAAAATGACCTTTGTAACAATATGTCTGTTGCTATTATAGTGATATAGGCTATTTATTATTATGTAATGACTTTACACAAATGACTTGGACCTCTGTGTCACAGAGGAGTGTCTAAAGAATTCAAAGCTTTCTTTCTTTTTTTTGTCAAGATATGAATGGGGAATATGAATAAAAACTTATCCTTATGATATTTTTGCAAGGGATTATAATAATGGATTTTTATAATTTTATAGCCTTTCTGAAAAAATCCCTTTAATAAGCTGGTAAGAGGTGAAAGAGTAAGATTAAGATAGGAAAGAAGGAGTTGAATAATTATTAGCAAAAAGTAGCTGTTTGTAAAGTTTTGCATACATGAGAGCAAATTCTTTCCAGGGAGGAATAGAGGACTTGTTTTTATGCACTACCCAGCTATTTCCAATAGTTTCTTTTAAAGGAAGTTGGTAATTTTTTCATGCACATTCCTTTCTTTTCTTTTTTTTTTTTTTCTTTTTTCTTTCTTTTTCAAACAATAAGGCCTTCAATGGCTTAACAAATTAGTAAACAAGGTTTAAGTGTAATCCCTGGCAAAAGTATTGGAAACTTACAGGAGCTCAGTAGAATGGTGAAAACAAAAGTAAAAAGAAAACAAGTACTTCAATCAGCCAGGAGCTGAGAATGAGAGTGAAGTACTGTAAGACAAAAGGACATTATTAATTTGTTTGGATCTTCTACATAAAAAAACAAATAAACAAAAACCTGGAAGAAACCAAATCTCTTGTTTTTCATTAACATTTTAATTCCTATTCAATCTTTTCCAGACACCAGAAAATTTCTGCCCTTTGTAAATTAAATTCACTGGGGAATAGTGAAGTAATGTCAATCATCAGGTTGGATCTGCCTAGGAAAGCACTCAGGCTGTTATATCCTGAAATACAGGTTTCCTCTTTCAGACTACATGGTACCTGCTCCCTATTTTGTCATCTTTGATGAAATGGCAGAGAACTAAAATGAGGAAGAATCTTCCTTTGTATGAGCCAAATTATATGCTAGGGTAGTGAAGGGTAGCTTTTTTTCCAAATTTCATTCTTTTTGGAGTAACTTAGAATTGGATTTTTAATAAAGAACCATCTTTGAATGCTTCCTTCCTGAACCCGTAAAAGAAACCTCAAAAATGTATTATCCTGCACTTGGAAAGTAGGACCTTAAATAAATATGTGTTCTGTCCTTCAACATTCATAATCAGATGCTCTCAACTGGGGCTTTAGCTTTCTTTCCTCAAGAAACCTGCAACTTTATAAAATTCCCATTGCAAAGAAAATTTTTCTTTCGTTATCAAAGTAACACTAGAAAAATTCCAGGTGCTAGACTTATAGTTTTTGGTCTCATCATGTCTTCTTTTACCGGACAAGTGTTTGTCATTGGTTGGTAAATATCTTGGGCGAGTATATTAACAATGTGAAGGACAACAATGGTTACTTTTATTTCCTCTCTTCCTATCTTAATGTCTTACTGGAACTACAGTGGACAACACAAAAAATATCTCGAGTTATGAAGAAAATTAGAAATGTATTAGTTCAAGGATTTTAGCAGAGAGTTTATGTGGAATTTCCTTCAATCACATGATGAAGAAAGGTATAAGACATCTAAGTACAAAGAAACTGCAAAATTTTTTTGTCTACTCTTACTTGGTGAAGCAGGAAGTTTTTTATGAATTAACAGATGTGAGTTACTAGTATATAAAGATTACTTCTCAGTGTGCAAACATATCAACAGGCTTTTGTGTTCTTTGGTTTACAATTCCACTTTTTTCATTTTTCCTTTTTTCTGATTTTAGATCAGTTCCAACTAGAAAATTTTACAGTATTAATGGCATTGTCAAATAAATTTCTATAGAATATAAAATTTCAACTATTGTGGTTTGCTCCAGTAGCTGGTGCAATAACATTTTTGAAAATGGTAGATAGCTGTTAATGATTTATACATTACCTGTCCTCAGCATCTCTATGTTAATTGATTTCATGTCAGGATGATTTGTTATTTAAGTGTTGCTTTTCTCCCAGGGGGAGTTAGTATGTGATTTATAAGAAATACATTCAGATTTATTCTATTCTTAAATATTTGTATTTATAGTTTTTAATTTAAAAGAAGACTAGGTTGCATATAGTTATCCTTTTCCTGACTGCCTTTACATCAAGTAATAGTTGTGCAGTCTTTGCTCTACTTTAGATCATCTTCTTGACAGATTACTTCTTTTTTTGGATGTAGTAAAGACAGCAAGGACAAGTGCAACCTAAGGCAGCAGAGTCACGAAGGTAACAAAGGTCTTCTGAGACACATGATACTTTATATCTGCTGATGTGTTCAGGCTCTTTGCTAGAGAAAATTGCTGTTACTTTTGCCTTTTGTTGCTCTGCAGATTCAACACCTCTTTCAGGGAATGAACCAGGCTTGATTCCAGCTGGCACTTCATCAACCAAATTCCTAATAGTCAGATTGAAGGGTCTTTGAAGGAGATGAGCAAGCCAGAGAAAAGCCAACTTCACTTTCAGAGTCTAGAATGAGTTTGAAAATGGAACACTTAGAGGGAAACACCATGGGTTTTTTTACATTCAAACTGAGAACTGAGCAGAGGTAGTATGGAAATCATTGAGAGACAACAAATGAGAAACTCTCAATACTTTTTAAATTATTTAGATTTTTATTTTTGGGCCACTTAACAAGGCAAAACACCACTTTGAAGATTGTAACAGCCATGGTTTGACTACATCTGCTTATCTCTCCTTACCACCCTACTAACTCCACACACAAGAAATTAAATCCTCAGGATGTTGAGGGATACTTGCCAAAAACCTCTACAACTTTAACTATATTTCTAATAATATTTCAGTAAAACAAAGAAAAAAGCAAAACTACAGTCTAATTTTTATTATATCTGTTTGTCTATAGATGAACAAAATATTTTTAGAAAATGTTTATCTAACAAATTTAGTTCTTACGTATTATTCATGAAAAGACTATGCATATTTAATAATTTACTCACTATTTATAGTTGATTGAGCTTTTTATAAAAGTAAATGCAAAAAACCCAAAAAAGATGTAATGAAATATGAGACTGTTAAATCTTTATTTGTTTTCAAGATAAGAAATATAAAACATGAAATACTAAGTAGTGGGAAAAAGACTGAGATGTTTGCAATTTAGAAGTTGTTATAAATATTTTTGTTTATTATTCTCTTATCAGCCATGTTAGTCATTGCTCAATGTAATGCAATCATAGTTTCTCTTTCCTGATATATTTAACAGCAATAGAAGGCAGTTGTAAGCAATCCACTGGACTCCAAAGAAGGAAAGAAGAGTGCAGTTCTCTGTGGTTTTGGTTTGCTGTTGTTTTCCCTATGTCTGTTTTCTACATTAAACTGAGTTTAATGAGTTCCCCATCAGACCTGTGTACTATGGGAAGAAAAGAGGAACCAATTTGCTCTAAATGGGCTTTAGCATTCTTTTATTTTGTCAAATTAGCCAGAATACTTGATTCCAAATTTATGCCAACTTTTACAGGTTTTTATGTTTCATGAAAGAGAACAGACTAGGCTTCCTTTGGCATAAAGTTGCTGATAAAAACGAAATTCATCAGGGTGCTTGAAGATATCTGAAAACAACAGAATAGAAGCAATCTGGACTGGCACTCTACATCATTTAGCCACGCTATTTTTGATCTGTCACCTGAAGCCATGCAGACAGTTTAACATTGTCACACAGCGGCCAGATACAGCTTTGAATGAGATAATTGGATGGATGGAGACAATGTTGCCAGCCCTGTGCAGCTGTACCAGCATTGCACATTGATAGCTCTATCTTGCTTTTGGGCTCTTAACTTAGTATTTCAGCTTGACACCTCACTGTGCTGTGTGGACATGCAGTGTTCTGGGATATGAGTGGACAACTTGATTTTGGCTGCGTGCTAACAGAAGAGCATGAGATTTTACTTTGTTCTCTTAGACTGTTCTTCCTCATTGTTGGAACAGATGGATTTTTATCATTTTCAGTTTGAGTTGTGTCTTCAGACAGATTTTTTTACTATAAAAAATAAGATTAGGACCAGATCTACAAAATGGTTTTCTATTTTTTTTTTTTAACCAAAAGGATTAGACTATCACAGTGTTAAAGGAAAAATCACCATCAAACCAGCACATTCTTTTTTAAACAATCAAACAAAAAGTGTACTTGCTTCTTTGAAATGGTTATTGAAATGCTAACAATGAGCAATGGTTGCATTGCTACCAGCTATTTGGTGTATATATATATATATATACATGTTGTTTCCATGGTTTATCAGAGATATGAAATATATAATACTTATTGGTTGAAGTAAACCATTGATACTCAATTAAAATCACTTTAGGCCATTAATTCCATGTGTCTGTACTGAACAAAATGAAAGTTTAAAATCAGAATTGGCTTGAAAACTGTTACGAACAGAAAACTCCATTTTTAGTATATAATGTATTCACAAAAGCTTTTTCATCTGCTTCTTGATGGGTTGGAAGCTTTAGTGTGTCTGTGAAAAGGGTGTGTGGAATCACAACCTCTATCTGTAACTACTCATAGTCTTATGCTCACAGAGTGTTTGGTTGCTCATAAGAATCTGTGTAATCTGATATTGTAATGTGTTAGAAGCAGTTGTTAGAACAGTTGTTCTAAGCTATAAAATTGAAAGTTAGAGCTGTGAACAAGAAACAAGGGTCAGCAATGCAATCATCATTCTTAAGATATTGTCAGGAAAACAAGTTTCAGCATGCGACTCATGTATAAACAAATTTACCAATTATCACTGCCTCACACTCTTCGCAAATGATTTGCTTTCTGAATTTCTGACAGATTATAAAACCCAATACAGTGGTCAATACCATCAGTCACACTTTATGGTTTTCAAGTACTTCCTTTTAGCAGTGAGGGAGAATGTATGAAACACTGGAACACTCAATCCTATGGAAACATTTCTGCTTCTGCTAAATTGCATTACAACCATTTGTCTGTGTTAAAACAATTTAATATTTTGACTCTCTAGAAGAATAGCAGAACTATGTCTGAAATACATGTCGTATGTGTCTTACAGAAGTTACCAATTATGAAAGGTTCAATACATTTTCCCATCATGTTCTAAATGCTGTGGAAAAAGTTAATTGACCATTATCCAAAAGCCTAGTCATCTTTTCTTTCCTTGAATGTCACACAATATGTTCGTCTCTTGGCATAGGATTTGATGAATTTCCAGAACTTGGCTTATATCCCTTCTCTTTGAGATAAAGTATACATCCAAAATGTTGAACCAGTCCGCTTATAGCTATTCAGTAACCAGGAGCAAGTTCTGTAATATAACTGCAGTTTCTAGAATTTTTTCATTTTTTGCCCTGTTTAGGGAAAGAAGTCAGACAATGTCTAACTGGCTTTCAACAATACAATAATTTGATCCAGTTGAGAGTTTCTGTGTTTGCTGTAATGAAATGCTTCAAAACACAAAACAGAGAATACTCTGCGCTGGGATTTGCTTAGATGCTGATGCTTTGCCAACATACAGAAGATGAAAACCTACTTCATGAAAATAATCAGCCTTGAAAGGGGTCAAACTGTTTATTACATTATGATATTAGACTAGTTTAGATTTTAATGCATTTATCATGCTTAAATAAATGATTGAAATGAGCCGTTTTTATTCATATATGAATGTTTTAATGGAGATCCCTCGTCAAAGGTTACATGGCACAAAATCTTTCATTTACACTCTCAGCTTAAATGGCACTGTCTTCTCTGCTGTTTGCAGGGTATTATACACATTTTGTAATTTTGATTCATGGCTTATTATGCTGAATTTTTATATCTGAACCTCAATTTTCCCATTTGAATGTGATTGAAACTACTTTAAGCAAACCTTCCATGATTGTATATATTTATTCAGAATGCTATCACCTGTTAAACAGGTCTCCAGCATATACCTGTGGAGCACACTAATAGTTCACCATACAGAACGGGACAGAGGTGACACATATGTTCACATGTTCTTTTGGCCAAACCACAAGTAGAAAAGGAAGTATTTAAAGACATATTTCATGTTGCTGCTTAACAGGAGAGAAAAAAAATGGAGAAGGAAAGCTAACAGCTGTATAAATCTGTGCAAGATCCAATATCTTGTCTGTGATGTGACTCTTTCACAGGTTTCAGCAACAACCATCAGTGGTTGTGGGGAGGGTCTCTGTGACCCAACATATAGTAAGATCCAACCAGGAGATTAGTGGCTAATTCTATAAAATAATACCAACATGAAGAAAGGATTAAAATAAGCCTAGCAGAATGACTGTGTTTGGCAATGACGTGCTTCTGCCTCCATGAGGGCGTTCTGAGATGGCTCTAGAAATCTAATTAAAAATTCACTGCTTTTTGTCCACCAAGACTTACATGCCTCATTAGGGTAGCTTATTATCTATGGGCTGCAGAGCTGGGGACACATATTTGGACAGGTTATATTCCTTGTTACCCTAAATCTATTTATGGAATCACTTAATTTGGTGCTTCTATAAGTCTTCTTATAGATTTATTTGCCTTGAAAGCAAGGACAAAAGAGGCTCTCGGACTTTGTGTAGAGAAGCAATCTAATGGAAAAGTGTTTTCTCTCTCCCCAATCACTGTCTGTACTGCACATTGTTTAAGTACTATGTATACTGCACAAGATGCATAGAATTGAAGGCAAGTATAGTGGTGTCATTTCAGTATTAATTTTCAGTAACATTATTAAGTGCTTTACTGAAATTCTAAAATCTTCTAGAAATGGTTTTGAGTGTTGCCAATGTAGCTATGGGACAGAGAAAAAAAGATAGCTTCAAAAATCCTTTTTCATGATAAAAATCCAACATGGCAACAAGTATTTTAGTGATGTTATTAATTAAAACTGCAGAATTGAAAATGAAGTCTTGTTGAACAAAAGGCGCAACATTATTATTATTTTTTATTTTTAATAACTGTGGTTATGTTTTTCATGATAATGTGGAGAAGGATGAGTTAATAATGTTCAAATTTCAGGTTAATTGGAATGTTTTTATTTGATGATATGTGTCAAGTCCTTAAGATATTGGAGAGATGTTTCCGCAGATCTTGTTAAACTCACATCAGCATGTTCTTCATTAATTATACATTCTGTACTGCACAAACATCATGAAACCTTTTGGAAATAAAATCAATTCAATTTTTATATTTTTTTATATAGGAATAGGTATGTATGATATCAATTCATTATAGTCCATTGGTTTGCTGTAGGACTCAAGGGAGACAATGAACATTTTGCCATGCAAAAAGAAGTAATCATTTTCCTAGCTGTCCCTGAAGAAGATATTTGTTTCTTTATCAGCTCCATACTATTTGTTTCACTTCACTATCTTAAATCAGCTAAACATTTAACTGCAGACTAATTTAATTTGTTTTGGTGACTGCTTTCAATTTTTCATTAAATATTTATTCCCTTGTATGAGGAAATGCAATCCTTAAATCTTAATTCTAAGAGTTTTTAAAGATTCCTGCTTTCATAAATAGAAAGAGTATACTTGTGATACTTTGTTTTTTATTCTGACGTGATTGAATGATGTATCTAAAATACAGAAAAACTCTTTTTGATTCATTAAAATCAAGCCTCAGTTTATCATAGGTCCTTGATACATCCTTTACAAGTGTGCCCCTGTGATTAACTGGAACCATGCTCTGAAACACTCCTTTAGAATACTCTCTAGAGAGAAGCATTTTTAAATAAAATATTTGCATGCATGCTTTAAAATTTCTTAAAAGAATTTGTAGTAATCTCTGTACCACCCCCCACTCCTCCCCCTCCCAGAAAAAAGAAATGAAAAGTCCTCTTCATATGAATTGTTCTGGAATCCTGCGTATCTAATAAAAATGAAGAAACGGGCATACAAATACTATTTTCCAAAGGGAAACAGAAAAATGAAAATTATTCCTATATTCATATTTGAAATATATTTAATGAATTTAGATACAATTGATACCGCTCAAACTATTTTTTCTTATCACATCTCTATTTTAAAAATTATTTGCTATTATTTTGCATAAATATTTTTTTTAGTGTATTTCCTATCACAGTATGTTTTAAATTTACCCAGAGGCAGCCAGAAAAATCTAATCCATTAACTCTCCATGACAAATGGTTTAATATAGATGAAGTAGTCATTGGAATCTTTCCTGCAGCCACAAGAAACTGCTGGTTTATCAGCTGGAAACAAAGAAGGATCATAAAACATTTCTCAGCAAATCCAAGAATGATTTGATAACTAAGCCCTCCAGTAACTGAAAACATATAACCCATATACTTCTGAATTATAGCTGTGACTAATCTTTTATGAAATAATTTTTTTCCTCCCAAATACTTTCTATAGTGCAACAGTGCCTATGAGTTAGCAGGATGCTCTGAGATATAGTCATCATTCAGGATAAGCAAAGTTAGTTCCCTGGATGTCAACTCCTTCCCTGGAAAGTGACAGAAAAATTTCATTTTGTGATCTTTCTTGAAGTCACATGTCATTTTATTTATAGTTCTATCCTCCAGGTGTTTAAATTTATGAATACAATAGTATCAAAGGTGAATACATGAATAGTACAGTTATGAACATTTTTTCATCAAATATTTCCTTCATTTATATGAGTTAAGGAATGTGGCAATACAGGTGGAATATTACAACATGGGTTTAGGTAAATCAGTTAAATTTGATGAGTCATTAGCAGTAGTTTTGTCAGAAACTTGTTCTTTGACCTGTAGGGGATAAGTGGGTGGTCTTTTTCATGGGCCTATCCAGATTGCAGAAAAGACTGCCACAGCTGATACAATCTGGCAGAAGGAATAGATGAGCTTCCAAAGACCCATTGTATAGTAATATCCAGATAATTAAATCTCAGACCTTATGAGCAGCTTAGTACAGGATTAAAATGTCCTAAAAGTCAACTTTTAGCCATGCTTTTAATCAGATATAATTTTTATGTAGGATACTCAGAATGATTTTATTAATGTGGGACTAGCAAAGATATTTTGAATCAGACTATCCTGTCCTTTCTACAACAGGCAACAGCATTTATTCATATTGCCTTAATAGCATAAAACTCTATCTCAGATCATCAGTCTCTGTTATGAGACTTTCAAGACAGTTTCACTGCTTCAGTTTCTCAGTAGGACACCACAATGTAATTTTCAGCACGATCTCCACTGTGTTATATATTAATGTGAAACAAGGCCTTACTGTTTTGTACCAAGTATTGTTACTGATTAAGGATAGTTTTAAAAGGGGTAAAAAAGTATTCAACATGTTATGTCATTGTCTGTAACAGGATTCTTTTAGTGTTTTCTATTAGCATAGTACCATCAGGTGAGACGTTATAGCATGGGAATTTCTGCTTTCAGATTCTTTCTGAATTCTTTTGAAAAAAGACATATGGCAGACACATTTTTAAAACTCTAAAGCTCAAATATAAAAAGAAAAATACAAATATTAACACAGCAGATTTTTTAGAAATCCTTGCTTATGCTTGGCTTAATGATTTTTTTTTGTGATATAGCCAGTTAAGGATTTTATTATGTTTCATACTAATATTTTGCATCTTACAAAAAAGTTTTCTTTACTAATTTAAAAACAACGATTAAATTTTGCTGAAATACAGACTTCTTAAAAACTCCATTTATTAATACATAAATATTTCCATTAAACATGTGTAACTATATTGAATTCTGCTCTAATTGATGTCTGAAATAACCTGTGAAAATGACTGGAAAAGAAAGAAATTGTAGTTCAAACTCTTCTAACTCAATACAAGAGAGGAATAGATCACTAACTTCATTTTTGAAGCAGAAATAGAGCAAAATCTCTAAGGACAGTAAAATTACAGAAGGAGAAACATAATTTTTTTCCCCCCAGAATCTACTGTCTAGACATTAGTGAATTTCCTCAAGGAAGGAGTAGATTTCTATATGAGAGATTTTGCCACCAGTTAAGAGTCTGAAAAAAGAAAAGACAGCAGAGCTTCCTATCAGACTACAGTAACTGAAGTTCTGTGGGTTCGTAGAGGAATAGAAAACAGGGCATGAATGGAAGCCATTTTTTTTCCATATCTTTTGTGTTTTATATATGTCCTGTTTCCGGGTGTCTGCCTGTGTTCTTGAATGATTACATTCCATTCCTATTGGACCCTTTCTGTAAGTGGTGTTGAGATAACTTGAATTTTACTGGTTTTGATAAAATGAGGAGATGTTGGTTCCATGATTTTTTGCTTCTATTCAGTAATTGTACTTCAATTATTAAAATAAAAATAAACAAACCAAATCAAACCAAACCAACCAGGCAACCACCCAACACCTCCCCACTCCAAATCCACAAAAAAACTCCCACAAAAACTCTCAAACAAATAGATAAACAACAGATTGAGCAGTATTTTCTGCTTCATGTCTCTATCCCTCCACCCAGATATAAGGATATACTTGACTAGGAATTTTTAACAAAAATACTGTTAACTTCTATAGTATGTTTGTTTTGTGCTCATTCTCCAGTTGAGGTTTCCTGAGGCTTAAAGAATGTGAAAGATTGAATTTTACCAGTGGCCACCTAAATCACTTATCATTAGATAAATGCCAATGTAAATGTCACAAAAGGAATCCTAATTAGAAAAGAAAAAAAAAAAATCAGCTTTTGTATTTACCAATAGTGTAGGACAATAGCTACTAAACGCTCTTACATCTACTAATGTGTTACCTAGCTTTATATTTTTCCTGTGGTCTCTTCAGTTTAGAAGGTTGTCGAATTAAGCTAACTCACAAGATTTTTCACACACCTCCTCAGGGGATGAAGCGTATCCTTTTGACAAGCCCTATCCTTAGGCTTGTTTTTCCATTAAATTAATGTAGATTCAGAACTTCCATCTTCCTTTCTGAACAGAATATCTATTGAGTAGAAATTCACCCCTGGGCCTTCAGACGCCTTCTTCCTTACTCTCGCCCTGCCCTTCCAAATCCGATAACATGGTGATTTATCAGCTGATCTCTGAATCCTCTGTTGTGGGGATACAAACCCACAAATGGTAGGTAAGAGTGACTTTTGAAGACCTCTCCTAGCTGGCTGGGTTTCAGGAAAGAATAACAGTTATGTAAAGAAATTTATTTAACCATTATTTTTTTTTCCCTCCTCTTCATATCTGTATAATCATTCATTTTTTCAGTCCTATAGACTTAGAGTATAATGAGAGATCAGTAAGGCTATCTTTAGTATAGATAAATTACTTTAAATTTAAAAAAAGACTAGACTGCTCAAAATTGACTCTTTCAAGGATTATATATATCTGTTTTTAGTGAAAGGAATAGTTTTCAATCACTCAACACTTCCATAATAAAAGATAACAGAACTTCCATGAGCTTCTCTGATCTGGTTTAATTTAGGATAAATACTTAATTCAGAATAAATATTAGTGGCAATAAAAAGGAATAGGATGTTCTTAGCATGAACATTTCAAATGTAAGGATACACAAATAATACTGGATTTCTGGAATGGGTTGAAATAGCCATGTATTGGATAACATTTAATCTTTCTAGAATGCAAATGAAGAAGCAAATTTTATTTAGAGAATTCTAGACAAAATCGAGTTTAAAATATCCATTTGTGAGAAAATTTTTGAGTTTCAAAGATCTACTTCACTGTGCTGAACAAACAAAAGGAAACTACCACGTACAACTCGTCCTGCAAAGGACTGGTTTGTGTAGGTGTGTATGTGTTTTTACATGTTTGCATGTATTGGTACCAATTCTATAGTAACATGTTTAAGGAAAGGTAAAAAATGTTGCCCAACAGCTTCTTGAAAAGAGGAGTGAAAAACAACCCTGCAGACACCAAAGTCAGTAAAGAAGAGGGAAAGGAGCTGCTTCAGCTGCCAGAGCAAACCTGTGGAGACCATGGTGATTGCTGCTGTCCATGGTGGAGCAGATATCCACCCATAGCCCATGGAGAATCGCATGGCAGGAGGAGTAGGTGGATGTAAGCTCAAAGAAGCTGCAGCGTGTGGACAGACCATGTTGGAGCAGGAGGGGTCCTGGCAAGAGTGTGAGCCTATTGGGATCCCCTGCTGGAGGAGTGCTCCTGAAGGTTGGCACCCTGTGGAAAGGATCCACACCAGAGAAGTTACTGAAGAACTGTACTCAGTGAGAGGAAATATACGATGGGTAAATATAAAGAGGAAACAATGGCAGAGAGGAATTGTTTATGAACTGACTGCAACTGTTGTTCCCCATCTCACAACACAGGTGGAAATATTCATAGCAAAGTGGAGTGTGAAAGAAAGGAAGGTGTAGAAACAAGGTTTTCAGAGTTGTTCCTATTTCCCATGATTGTACTCTGTTACTATTAACTTGACAATAAATTAAATTCATCTTCCCTAAGGCTGTTTTGCCCATGACATTAACAGGCAAATTATCCCTATGACCTTATCTCAATTTCTGAGATTTTTTTTATATCTTCTCCCCTGTTAAGGAGGGGGAGTGTAAGAGTGGCTTGGTGAGCACCTGGTTGACAGGCAAATTTAACCCCTCAGTAGTTCCCATCCTTCTACAAAAACATGTCAAAAGTCACTTACTGAGATCTCTTGCTTTGATTTTAGAGCAATTAACATGCAACAACATCTACTGTCCTCTATCTCTTATCATAACAAAAAAATAAGGAAAGCAAAGTTGAACTGAAATTTACCTTTTACCATGGCCAAGGAGAATTACTTAGATCCTCTACATAATATCATTTTCAGCTTTGCTTTTCCTGTTTTCTGTATTTGACTCTATGTTAGCAGGGAACAGAACAACTCAACACATCACACAATTCCTGTCTTTCTGAGGCTTCCATTGCTTCTTGTTAGACTGTGATTGACTTAGAGCCCCACTAAATATTATTATGTAGCATTGCAAAAATAAAACACATACCAAAACATTAGTTTTTTTACACAGTCTGAATGATAGAGACAATGCAATTAATATTATGTTTCTCAAAACTTAACACAGATGGATGGTAGAAACATCTGAACTGAAAAGTTTGTTTGATTTGGTAGCTTCTATGCCCAGACAAATTAAGGAAACAACTACTTTTTTTGGAAATGAGGTTTTTTTTCACATCGAAATAAGACATTTATCTCCTTGCCACAAGGCTACAGAGGCAAAAGCATGTAGACATGCATTTTCCTCAAATTATGCTGTAAGTAGTTTTTGTCATCAGAATCTTAGATTATATTTATTTTATCAGAAAACAATGTTACTTTGTTCCTCTCAGAGGGCTACTCTACCCTCTGGGATGATGTGAATAGTTTGAAGGAATTAAGAACCACTATACCCAAGGGAAATATCTGTCTTGAATTGCCCTGCAAATCTGAGTGTGTATTGCAAGTTTTCTCGTACACCCGGCCAGTCCCATCCTGCCTTCAACCTTTCTCAGAACTTAGGGAACAGGGATGGAGCAAAATCTTGCAAGATTTATGTTGAGAACCTGATATTCGAGTATTGAGAGTAGTCATCAGACAGATCACTTATGTATTGTTGTGGCTTTTTGCTCGTATACATACAGTCCTATGAAAATCCACACTTCTGACTCCAAATTATGTATTTCATGAACTCCCTCTGTCAATGAATTACCAAACTTTTGCTAAAATTAAGCCTAGAAAAATGTCCAATAGCCAAAGACAGAAATTGAACAAATGGGGGAAAAGCTTGAACACTGATTGAAAAAGCTTCTTGCCTAATGTTTCTTTTTAAAGCATGAAGAAAACATTTCTAGATTGGCAAAAGGGTCAAGCAAATGATTAATTGTCTGTGATTTTAATCTTTATTTTTCATATTATGTTTCAGTTGCTTTGATTAGGGAATGTGGAACAGACATCAACAATATTTACTGGTCCATTAGCTGGCCAGGTGAAAGTCTCTTCATGGAGTTGAGAAATGTACCAGAGCACAAACTATCAATGAATCTGCACAGTGCTATTAAAGTAGCTTAAATAAAGCTGGAATATTTAGGATTTTGGACGAATTGGTTTCTCTGTATCCTAGTCATCAAGAATTCAGAGAAAGGATGCTGATCTTAGTATCTTAGCCACTCTGAATTGGCATAAATGCTTGATTGTTATTTCTACTCATCCTCATTTTCTGTGTTGCAGAGTATGGAGCAAGTACTTAAAGAGGGCTGGATGGGTTTTCCCATCAAAAAATAGTCTGCATAAAACTAGAATAATAAAACAGAAAACAAAATAATAAAACACAACACTTCAAAATGGGCAGATCTATCTCATGTGGGCTTTACATAATGACTTTAGTGGAGTTACTCCATAAGTACACTGCTGGATGTCACCAAACCCACAGCATTCAATGCAGAGCTAGTTATTGACTCCCACGGAATTTTAAATCACTAATTAAAAAACTGGAATGAATATATAAGTTCATTACCCTTCCAGTCTGTAGAAGACATAAATCTGGAAGAAGATTCTAAACAACAGTGCTGCTCAGCAGGACTATATACATATTCTCAATGAAGTGTTTTCTTTAAAATGCTATTTCTTTGGTATGGACAAGGTTTCTATGTATATAACGGGAGAGGGAGAATAAAAATAAACAGTATAATTTTGTGACTACTCTTAACAAACTCTGGCTTAATTTACATTTAAAGTTTGTATTGGGTTTGCATGACCAGGTTTTGGTGTGGGGGGGGCTAAAGGAGTGGCTTCTGTGAGAAACTGCCAGAAGCTTACCCCATGTCTGGCAGAGCCAGTGCCAGCTGGCTCCAGGACAGGCCCACTCCTGGTCAAGGCCAAGCCCTTCAGAGAAGGTAGCAAGGCCTCTGTGATATTTAAGAAAGGCAAAATAATGTCTTTCACAGATTTAACTATACTCCAAGAACAGAGGAGTGAAAATGTGCAAGAGAAACAACTCTGCAGACACCAAGGTCAGTGGGTCAAGGAGGTGCTCCAGGGGCCAGAGCAGAGATTCCCCTGCAGCCCATGCTGCAGCCCATGGGGAAGGAGCTGTGCCCCTGCAGCCTGTGGAGGTCCACGGAGGGGCAGAGATGCACCTGCAGCCTGTGGGGGAAACCCACACCAGAGCAGGGGAGTGCCTGAGGGGGACTGTGTCTGTGGGAAACCTCTGCTGAAACAGGGTCCTGCAGACCCATAGGGAGAGGAGCCCACACTGGAGCAGGTTTCCTGGTAGGACCTGGCTGTGAAAGACCCACACTGGAGCAGCCTGTTCTTGGAGGACTCGACCCACACTGGAGCATCCAGCCAGGATCAAGCCATCACAAAATTAATGCCTGGGACATGTTTACTAAACTGAAGTGTGTATTATAATACTCGTAATACTGTTATCTATATATCTCTTTCAAATGGTAAAAAATTTTGTGAGTCTCATATTCTCATACTAATTCTCATACTAGTAGGGTGTTTTTGTTGGTTTGTTTGCTTTCTTTTTTGGCTGTTTGGTTTGATTGGTTTGTTTTGTAAGAGTAGAATATTTCTTTTTATTTGTCAGCCTGTTGGGGAACCTCTTGTGTCCTGTAGTACACATTTACCAATGAAAAATTTACTTTATGGTAATGGATATTGCATAATCTTCTTACAAGCTTCTCTTTCAGAGCAATGTGCCTACTCAACTGCCCAAGACCTTCAACTGCACAAAGTTCTTCAAAATATTGTAATAGACTCAAATGCCTATGTAAATCAGAGTTGTAGGGAAACTAACCTTTTGAAAAGTCTGTTTGTTTCACTCTTTTCCAGTGGTAGTGGCAAATTCAAGCAAAGCCTGTTGTATTTATAACCTTATTTAATTATTTTTACTGCCCATTTTAGAACAATTATTATGGATTTTCACATGGAAGACTCTCTACCACAATCGCCAGAATATATTTTCCAAGAATCTCAACTTTGCCTCACTTGTCATATTCTTTTTTATGCAATGTTTCTCAAAGTAATATTTGTAGCCTCCAAAACTGAATTTCCATTACAAATCCAGCCCATTCTCTTTCTAGCTTTCCACCAGGAGAAGAAAGAATGGGGAAGATAAAAAGAAAAGACCCTAACTTTTGTCCTGGGATAAGATTACCCCAATGTGCTGATTCCTTCAGGATTCCCTGAGAATTGTCTGAAGCATTTAGAGAAAAACTATTGTCCAACCCCCTTTGTGGAGCACTTGCAAGCAGCCATATGTGGAGGCAAAAAGTGTGGAGCTGCTAATCTCTGCTCATAAAGCCTTTGATATATTGGATAAACTGATCTACGACTTGATTTTAAGCTATAGGGTAAAATTTGCCTGGCCTTATAGGCACCTTCCAGGTTCTGTTCACACTGGTGGCTCAAGTATTTTGCTACTTTAGCAGCATATACAACATGGGTGAGACAAATTACAGTGGGCTATTATCATTGCTGCCTCATGGAAACTATGCTGTTGCTGAGGTACATGGTACAGTACTTCCTGGGTATACCACAAATGGTTCCTGTCACCACTGGAGCTTCTGTGACATTTAGATATTTTGTTGCTTTTTTTTCTTTAATTATTTTATTACAGTTTCTGTTTATACTTTGATAGCTTTTTTAAAGCAAATAATAAACAGAGATGTCTTTTGCACTACGTACATAAAAGGAGAGGGCTTGCCTGCTCTATGTTCTAGCCTCGCAGGACTCAGATCAGAGAGTTGGCTTAATACATTGTCATTTAAAACCAGATGTTTTTTCTGGCACACTATCTTGCAAAAGCAGCAATGAAATCCATCAGATGTACTCAGGGAAGCTCTAGTGCATTAAATTAAATACCACAAAGTCGGAACAATGAAGAACTGAAAATAAATCCTAAAAAGAAATACACATAAACAAGAGACATTTTCCTCAACCCTCTACTGAGTGACGAGTTCAAAGGATGTCTTTAATAAAGCTTTGCCAACAAGATGGAAAGCTATTGCATACCTTAAAAGTAGGTGTTGATGCCATATAGACTCGTATACACAAGTCCAGTTATCATTACACAAAACAGTTACACTGCTTGCTTCCTGGAAGGGAACAAACTACATGCACTTGTTTGGAATTATAGGCTTTATACACCTAGAAGCTTTTGTAGAAAGTGAACTTTGTATTGGTTATGTATGGCTGCTGAGCTACTGAACTTTAAAGCTGTTTGTCCCAGATCTGTACCTGTATTCTCTACAGATAAAACAGGATAAAGTAGACCAGTGGAAATATAGGAGAGATGGATTAGAGTGTTCCTTTTCCTTTTCCTTTTCCTTTTCCTTTTCCTTTTCCTTTTCCTTTTCCTCACTAATAACATTTGGATAGCCAGATCCAAGTCATGCTGAAGACTTTGTGTGCAGCATGACAGATACACACATGACACAAAACATATCACATATTAGGTAAATTTCCCCATCAGTTTCCTGATAAAACTCAGCTGGAATTAAAACTAAATAAATTCTGTTTTCAAGCTATCTATCTAAACCAAACAACTCTACTAATTCATGAAACCTGAGAATCTACATTCAGAAATTTCAAAGCTTTAATTGTTCTATGACGTTTCTACTTGTATTGGTGAACAAAAAAAAAAGCTGAAACCTCTAGGCTGAGGGAAGTATAATTTAATTATCTGATGTTTATACCCATCACCAGAATGTTTCCATTCAAAAAGAAAGTCTAACTAAAAAAGAGAACTCAGAGAGTCAGTTGAGTAACTGTGAGCAATTTTAGGAAGATTATTAACAGAGTTAGGGAAGACAGTTCAAGGATGAAAATTCTAACAAGAATATCCTCCTATAAATCAAAATTAAGAAAGATAATAATAACAATCCTTCAAAACTCCTTTTGAAAGCAAAGTTGTTTAACTCTAAAATGAGAAATGTTAGAACTACCACAATGCAAAGCCATTGTGCTAACTGGTGTTGATATAAAGTCTAAAGAAAGGCATACATGTAATGTTCAACATAACAGAGTTTGACAAAATTTACAAAAGTTATATGTAACAACAAGGACTTGCAGCACTAATTCAGTGCATAAACAGAAAATGTGAATAAATGGGCCTTCTTTCTTTTTCATTTACTGCATAAAATCTATTAATCCTAAGGCAGTAGATAACAGAATTTTAATTCTTTTCCTTTTAAAGAGGTTTATTTTTCTGCTTTTTATTCTTTCTTTTACAAGTCTATTTCCTTCCCATATTGTTCTAATCTGTAGCAGTCCATCTTTGTTTCCCCTCAGTCTCTGATGCTAAAACAAAAAATTCTAAAATGTTTGTAGAACTCATCCTTCAGACATCATGTGAACAGCATGAAAGTGAGCTACAACAATTCAAAGCAATGTTTGTGGTGCTGGGAATGTTGCAATATTTCCCCACTCAGACACTGAGGTGCCAAAAAGAATATGCTGAATCATTTTCTCAGGTTTGTCAGATACTTCTTAACCTCTCCCACAGAGACTACTCCTTTCTTGGCTTTGCATACATTTGTGTGTGCAAAGACCTCCGTCATCCAAGAGTAATATTTGAGAAAGTGCCTCTTAAATTCATAAGAACTGATATGGTTTTGAATAACTATGCCACATGATTACTACTGTACCCCCTGTCCTTCCTGGACACTATTTAGATCCTGGAGTATGACTTTATTTTATTTATCTTCTATATATGCAAAGCTAGAGGGAAAAAGAAAGAAATTAGAACTGTAACACTAGAGGGCACTATAACCTCCGAGATCATATTGGGCAACGTTTTCCTCTCTAAGCAACAAACAAACGTTATAAAATCTTCCACTAATTTTGCTACATTTGAACAGTCTACATAAGTGGCCTAACAGTGACTACCAGTGATTTATTAAAAAAACAAAAAACAAACCCAAATTATTTCTCTTTCTTTTTTTATTTTAAGATTCATATATCCAAATTCGTATATAACCAAATCCATGGGAGTGGATATTGAAAAATACGTGAGACTTTTTTAGACCCAAAGGAAAAATAAGAGATGTAAAATGAACAAGAAAAAAGCAGAAGGAAACTGATGAGATTGTAGTAGACAAATTTATTTCAGTGTGATATTTTATGTGAAATACTTGGTAAAATCTCCCTAATAAATTTGATTTTTCTAGATACAAATACAATAATCTGGACTGAACATATGGAAATATGAAACATAGTAACAAGCATTAAATTATTCTTTTCCTAGAAAATATACAGGGAATAACCTTAATATAGGAAAAGTAGCAATACAGAAAAAACAGAAATTATGACCAGAATCCCATAGTACTCAAATAAGACATTACTTTAAATAACAATTTTTAAAAATCATTGATATAGGATTGCTAATATTTCACTGAACAAAAAAGAAATATATTTTTCTGTATAATTCCAAAGCACAATATGAAGATTGTGCACAGACATAGCCTTGGATCTCCAGAGTTAGATTATAGATATTTATATTACACTGAAGAAGATTTGCATGCTTAAATACCCTTCTAGTTATGGACTGCATTTTTTTACATATCCTGTTTTCCAGAATATGCCATTCAATCAAGCAGTGGTTGGGTATTTAATTCTGTTTTGGCAACCTGCTATTTTTTGTAGCCAGTATGTCTTTCAAGAACAATTTACACTAAGAATGGATAATTGTAAGTATAATGAGTTATTATTTCATAGAATCATAATCATCATTTATTGGTTTGTGTTTGAAAGGGACCTTAAAGATCGTCTAGTTCCAACAGTTATGGACTTTTCCCATAACTGTTCCTGACTTTTCCCATAACAATTCTCATACTGTTGTGACAAAGGTGGTTTAAAAATTATTTACTAACATAGAATATGTGCTAAAGGAAAATTGTGATCAGACAAATCATCTTACAAGGAAGCAGAAATACTGAAAGAAGCAGAAGTGCTAGCTGGGAGATGAAAATGAAAGCAAGAAACAAAACAAACCTCCAAACTGATTTTCAAGATGGGATGGTGGAACAAACAATTGGAAGCAAATTACTTAATAATGGACTGATAACAACATTTTGTTCTCCAGGGTACTCGTCCCACTCAGTTTCCACAATAAAGCGAATACGGTTCACCCAGAGCATTTTGAACAACACCTGATACGAATGCTCCCGTTCAGCTCTGGAGCAACCTTTCTTCACTGATTACAGACAGAGCCTAAGGACACTACCAAAGCACTCAATGACAGCCATTAAAATAAATAGCTGAAAGAAATATAACCTGTCTTCCGAGATGGAAGTTGTGAGGCAAAGAAGAAATAAGAAAGAAATAAGAAGCTGCGGCATAGTAACAAATGTGGCTATTCACTATCTGTGACTGAATAGGTCTGCAGGTGGTGGTGGAGGAGGAGATGCCCTGCCCAGAGGTGCATGCTCAGACATTTCATTACCTGGAGCAGTGTCAGAACTAAATGGTTAGGATTACACAGTTAGACTATAATTTTTGGTTGGTTAACAGAACAAGCAGCATCAGAAGCCAGTGAGCTCTGCAGCAATTGTAGTCTTCCACAGAAATCAGAAACTATGAAAGTAATTATTTAAAAAGTCATAATGCATTAAAAGCTGTTAATGAAATTTCAGATTGTTGCTAAACAATAAACATCTTCATCTCCTGACAAAAATCTAGCCAAAGAAAAACAAATTTTCCTAAATTTGTCTGTTTACAATGCTATTTTGCCACTGATGTGGATTCTCAATACTTGACTTTTCCCTGACTCAGAAAAAAAAAATCTCAACAAGTTTCACAGATGTAAAAAAAAAAAAAAAGTCCCACATATTTGTTAGCAATAGTTCTAATTAAACTTGTTAAGAGAGGATTCATTTTAAGCTTCCTTGGCAGTTCCGTATTATTGGAAAACCAGTTCAGCTAAAGTTCTGGGAAAAAAGAAAACAGGAAGTAAGCCTGGAGCTTTTACAAAATTTGTACAGAATTTTGTATTTAGCTAAAATATTTCATTTTTCACCTCATTAGTGAAAAAATGTTTTCGTCTAACACAAGTACTTTTCCCCTGCCTCTCCAAATCCCCGTGATTTTTCTTCGAAATCTGCAATGAAAATATTTCAACTCATGTAACAGTGTTATTTTCAGCTTGGGTTTTTATTAGGGACATTTTTTCTGTTACCACTGCTCCAACGTAACCAATATAATCTGTGTGAAAATTCCAGGGACAGATTACATCTGGTTTGTTAACCAGTCTAATATACATCACATTTGGAATGGGACCAGCAAGAAGGATGGCCAGATGTTTGCCATGCCCTGGCAGCTTCCTCTGCTGAGGGCAGGGCTCTGAAGCAGGGGAGATTGGCACTTCCTTGAGCAAATTTAGTCACTGTGCAGCTGGATAGGCATGACATGAAAGAAACTAGGAGGGATGTTGTAACCGTGATAGAGATAAAGTTTCCTGAAAAGGTAGAAAATTTAACTCTTAGGAGTAATTTTTTTTTTTTTTTTCAAAATTATCTTGAGATGGACCATCTTTCCTCTCTACCTGTAGCAGAGACTGCCCATGTGCTTTATGAAAGCACCATACACTGAACACTCATAAGGAACTTAATCTTCAATTTTTCACCTATATTATAATCTTTTTTAACCAGAAATTCTATTTTTTGTAATGCACAGCTAAACACTAATTCTGTATGAATAAAAGTCAGATCTTTGTTCCAAAGAACAATAAAAAATCCCAATTCATCAAATGCAGTTTACTGTATTCCTCAGAATTGTCAGTGTTTATCACTTTTAGCAGCTGTTTTGATGATGGAAATATTTTGATTTTCTTGACATAATGTATGGTATTGAGGTTTGGGTGGGTTTTTTGTACTTTTGCTGTTTTCTATGAAATAATTTTCTATTTTTCTAGAAAACCATCTGAGCTGAAAGGAATACCATTTGTCTACATAGATCTATAGCTCAAGCTATATCAACAAAGAGCTCATAAGTTCAACTCCAACATTTCTTTGAGAAAAATAAGAGCAATAAAAAATCATTTGGCATTTTAAGTCTGATAAACAAATGTGTAGTATCAGAGACCAGAGGATCTATGATGGGTTCAATAAAAGCCAACATTTTGTATCATCTAGGATGCTTTCATCTGTCTGCTGAGAAGGGGTGTTACAGCTCTCAGAAAAAGAGTATGTAATTATGAGACAACTTTGCAAGTAATAGTAGTTTTCATGGAATTTAAAGGGAGAACTCATTTTCCTTTCTCTTTTTTCCTCCCCACTCCCCCCTAAACAGTGAAGTCAGATTTTTTTTACTTCTATTCTTATTTTGAAAAAAAAAAACATTAAAAACACAGCAAAAATACCCCACAACCAATCAAACAAACCCAAAATGACAAAAAGTAAAGTAAATTAAATAGTAACTGAACTTTGGATATTTGAGATCTATGACTTAAGATCTCATAGACAGAAACTATTCAGATTTATATTCAATTTGACTGCATTTAATCAAAGTCTTCTCTGGGATGTTCAGCATTTCTGAACCTGCTAGTGAACACAAGCACATTCAGAAAGCCATGGTTTGCTTGATAACCCATTACAGAAATTAAAACAATAAAGACTCTTATTGGTCGTATTGTTGTCAGAAAAGAGGTAAAGAACACAGGAAACAAGGAATAATGAGGGAAGAGGAGAGATAGGAAAGTAGGAGGGAAAGAGGGAGGAAATCTTTATGAGAGATTATTATTTCTGAGATTATGAATCAAATAAAATTATATCAATACTTAATAAAGTTACTATTATGTTGAGATAGAATTTAGATTATAAAATATACATATATATATGTGTGTGTGTATACATAAATATATTAAAGCTGGTACATTCCTGCTTTTAATGAAGGATTTACAAGATCCCTGTCCAGATATTCAGATACTCACAGTGTTTTCATCCCAAAGACAGTGTAATGGAGGACTGTGGCCTCATCAAGCATTAGCCTCTTGACATCATACTCACTACTGGAGTTGGAATATATTGGTCATATATATATGTCAGGTCAGAGATGCTGCAATATATAATTACACAGGATCACTACCCCTGGAAGGGATGGAAAGTTGTGTTCTGCTTTCCTTCTGGTTTGATTTAAAAAAAAAAAAAAAAAAAAGCTAAGTTTTCTCTCAGAGTCTGTGGATATGCTGCTTCTCACTTTTTTCACCCTCCCTGAGGATGAAGGACCTGTTGCTGTTTAATCATGGACACATTGGACTCTGCAGGGCATGTATCAGGATGTGAGCTAAAGGCAAGGAAAAGGATCAGCAGAGGAATGTTGATCCATCTTAATCATAATGGAGTCCACCAGGGCAATCCATACCTGCTAAGGAAGTATTCTGGATGTGCATCCATCCATATGTGAAAGCAGTGTGGAGAAATAAGAGCCACTTTGCTGAGTAAAATCCTTGTTCTTGAGAATCTCAAATCTGCTATATGCTCATCATATTTAACTTTGACCAGCCCTAATTTAGGCCTGTGAACTGACATAGCAGCACACATCAGAGAGAGGCAGAGTACAGAAATATTTCAGCTACACCAGAGACAAATGACGTTTGCATGTTCCAACACTATTCAATGATATGAACCAAGGGATGCTATGTGGGTACATTTGGAAATGCACTTCTGACCCAACTGAAAATCCTGATTTAGACCATGTGAACTCTCTTTTCTTCTTTCCAAGGGTAAACGCTGCTCAGTTTTAAGGTATTTTCAAAGTACTTTCTTGAGACTAAGGCCAAATAAACTGTCGTCAGTCCTAGTAACTATTCCTTTGCCCTTTTAGTCATGCTGGCCTGCTTTTTCCCTTTTCTTTCTGCTGTATATGACCCAATCATAAAAATGTTACATGACAGGGATTGATTTCCTAGTCTAACTAAACAATACATTCTGTAACTGTGACAAAGAACAAAACTGCTGAATTTTTTGTTAAGTAGTACAGAAAATAGATTTCTGTCCATAAAACAGAACTAGCAACCTTAGAAAATACTTAAATGAGAAACTATTTTTTCCTGTTATGGTTCTCTTTGAGCTATGGATATTATAGCTGTTAATGGTATTATTATGCTGTAATTGACTTCAGAGAAAAGTATAATATTTAAATATGTTTTTTTGTATCATGGAACTGCAATTTAAGAAGCTCCTGAAATAGATCCTTAATCCTTTTTTACTATTGCAACAATAAGAAAATAAGGTTAAAAGAAACCTCAAAGGGTCATACATAGAAGCACTTGACTGGTAAATACTTACATAACCCCAACAGTGGAAGCAGAACTATACTAAGAATTAGTCATTTTTAACTTTAGAAAAATTTTAATATTTGAAATTAAATCCCCTACGTAGTTTATTATCTCTGCGTAACAAGATTCTCTCTGCTCAGTAAACAAGGGGAACAAGTATTTCTGCAACTGGGAGATGGTTGGCACAAAAATTTGAGTAAAGCTGCTGAATGTTCGTTCATTTTCTGTGGATTGTTCTCTGAAAATTCTTCAGTCTTCCCTCATTGATTATATTTCCTACATTATTCTCCAAAGATGCCCACAGTTGATAAACAACTTTGATATTTTTTTTTTCCTCAAGCAGAATATTTTATTGGATATTTCACCAGTGTTGAATAGAACAGGAGAATTACTTAATGAATTTAGAAAATAATGTCCTATAGCACAGGAAGATTTTCTGGCCTCCTTGACCAGTTCTAGTCAGACAGACCTTGGCCTTCAAGAATAATGCACAGCTGAACAGACTCACTGTGGGAGATACACAAAGGTTTTTGGGATATTAGTGAAGAGATCACTGCATTAGTTTCTGGTTTACAACTGACAGAAATCCCAGAGAGCTGATAACTCAAAACTTAAAGAATTGTTGCCGGCATTGATTAGAGATGTAAGACTCCTCAGTGGTTTGGGATGTGATGCTGACCAGGGAAAGGTGATGTATTACTTGTTTCCAAGTAGCCTGAACAAGGTATCAGATTTACATGTAGCAGTATCCAGTCATTTGGGAAACAATTCCGGTTAAATGTTTGTTAACCAGAATGTGATTATCTGCATGGCTTAGCTGCCCCAGAGCTTTTGAGGAGCTCTGAGCATCTGTTTTGTCTTTATTGTTTTTCAACAGAACCTTATAAATGATTTAAAAATCAACCCTTGCTTTGTCAGCCTGAGAGGTTAGCAAGACAGATAGGCCAAAGGTACTTTTGTGTGACTGATTCATACAAGATTCATGATTGAGAAATCCCCTTCACTCTTTTTCCTGAATTAATTTGATTTGGGAATACATTGCAGCTGGATCTCAAGCCAAAATAAAAGGTCAGCAAGCAAAATTTTGAATCTACTCTGAAAGAATGCAGAGGACTGGAGGTCTGGATATCCTTTAGTCTTGCCTTTCTGATTCAGTTTCTTGGCCTAACATGAATATAATTATGACCCTTTTAAGAATATGATTCATGTTTCCTGGCTTATCTAGAAAGATCATAATTTATTCTGATTTTTTAAAAGTTTCTAAATACTTTCAAAGATTTAGGATGCAAGAGTCAGTAAATTTTTGAATAATTCTTTGCAGCATAAAAAAAAAGTTAACATTTTAGTGAATATGCTATTGAAAGTGAAGTTTTGAGATTTGAACATTATGAATATTGGATTTGGTTTATCAGCTATCAAAGAAATACCTCTAAAGTGCTATTGATTGTTTGCTATTTATCTTAAAGCAAGCATTTAAATAAATACAAGAGAAATATCTGGCAGAAAAATATTTCTTATGTTGTCTAATGTATTTAGTACAGCATGACTAAGTATAAAACCTGGGTATTTTCTGGGTTGGCCTGTAAATTAAGAGATATAATTTTTTTTAATTGGTGTAATAGTAGAAATCAAATCTGAGAAACAACTTTGGAATACATTTAAATGCTTCATTTTTTTTTTCTATTTGCTAATATTATGCTGAGATAATCTCCAAAGATGCCAGATATGTATAAAGTAATAGTGTTTAGAGTTAAGTGCTCTGCTAGGACCTGAGTGAAATCACAGCAAGCCTGACACTAGGATTTGAGGAATGTTAAAATACCTATTCCATTGTACATTATTAGCTTCTATTGAGATAGGTATTTCATGTATGAGAGTATCTAGATGTTAGAGAGGAGCTACTTTCAAGAGATAAGATTGATTTGTCTCTTATTTTGTTCTTGTTAATACCAGACCAGCTCTGAATACTATAATGAACAGAGCTTTATTTTGAAGTGAGTTAAGGAATAAATACTTTGATAGATCTTTCAGATTGTATCTTGTTGTTTCCATTGTGCAAGTATTTTCTATACTAATTTAATTTTAATATGACTGCCTAAAATGAAAAAATTAACCCATAATTAAGTACAGATCAAGGTGGTGGATTTACCTGGCCCAGAAGTTAAGTAAACACACTCAATGCCCAACATATCCCTGCCTGCCATGGCAGGAGGTAAAGAATAAGAAAAATAAAAGTGAAAAACCGTGTGGATACAGATAAAGACTGTGTACTAAGCAAAGAAAAGAGGGAAAAGCACTTGCTAAATCAATCATTCACCACCTCTCACAAGCAGACAAATGGCCAGTCAGCCTCCAAACATCAGCCGCTTTGTAAGGCATTTCCCCACCTCCCTCCTCTCTCCCTTATCCCAGCTTTCCAGGCTGTTTTTTGCCTCCATCCCTCCACTCTCCAGGCAAAGGCTGGGGACCCTGTGTGCAGAATCAGAAAAAGAAAACACAGACTGTGTAAGGACTTCTCACTAATAACCAAGGCTTTGGTGTGATACCAGCAGTGTTCTAGTCATAAATGCAAAGCACAGCACCATATGGTCTGCTGTGAAGAATGTTAACCCAGCCAGACCCAGTATAATCAGTTCAACACTATTTAAGTGTCAACATTATGTGAAAATGTATAAAACATGACTTTTGCTTGGACATTTTAGGTATTTTCTTCTCACTTTGGCACAGAGGTAGAATCATAGCATATGCCAAAGTAGATGTTCTGACAAAAGTGATGTTACCAGCCAAAATAAGCCAGATAGCTTAAAGTAAAAGACAAAATCAATTTCATTCTCATAGAGCTTCTCAATCAATTTGAAATTAGAAAATTAATTTAATTATAGCATTTTCTCAAAATTAAAAAAAAACAAACACCAACAATATAGTTAATCACTGTGAAAGAGAGAAATTCTGATCACACATTCATTCATTTCAAATTGGACTTTTTCCTTTGACATTACTGAACTTATATTATCTATCTGTCATACTTGTTTGATATAAGACAAGAGATTAGAAAAGACAAAACATCAAAGTGGATGTTTTCCATTTTAATCTTGTCAAGACCTTTTCATTAAATAGGAGAACTCATTTACCTGTAATATGAACAGAACCAATATTGGTTGAAATTTGGAATACCTAGAATTTTACTTTGATGTCAGTTCTTCTTATGCTATGAAAATCTCTCTCTTCTAAAAAATAATTTTGATATAGTGAGAACAACTATTAACACTTGCCTTATCCTAAAGTTACACTGTAGTAGAGTACAGAGCAAGAGAATGGATAATAAGGTCCATAGGGAAAGCTAGGTCCATAAGGAATTAGCTTTGGCAGCTGTGTAAACAAGTATTTCCCAGTTTAAAAGGGGGTAATAGTGAGTTTCTTTATGTAGACTGAATGAACAAGCCAAAATATTTGTGCAAATTGTAGCCATGGAGCCACCCAAGCAGACAAGACTATGCGGTAGAATTTTCAAGAATTTCAGCAGAACCCTGAGCATGCAAGCTGTGGTGCACTGGCAAATGTGTGCCCTGACTTTGTGTGCCATCCCACTGTTATTAACACTGAGGAACACCTTCTAGGGCAGCCAGGGAATGAGACTAATCTTTAGTGCTAGGCTTTTGAAGTGCATTGCCTCAACTACCTTCACAAACCTGTCTGCATCCTGCTTTCCTTGTGCTACACAAAAGTCAGGAGACTTTGTGCTCTCTAAATGCCTAACAATTTTGAGCTAACCTGCTGCTGCTTTTGGGTGATGACTTCTACACTATGATACTCTTCCACTGAAGTCAGAACACCACATTCTAATACACAGGTATGAAGAGGCCAACTGAATATTATACAAGTTGTAAAGAGAAGATTAGTATAGTGATTTAGGAAAACTATGCACAGGCTTTAAATCTTTAAACTACAAGCTATCTGGATCCAATAGCACTTCTAGTGTATGCTAACTATCCCTTAGGACTGCTTTTAATCCAGATAATTTCAGCAATCTACTTTAAACAGCTATGTAAACAATCCTGGCAGAATGAAAAGCAGATGTGGAAATTCGTGTCCAGAATGAAGGGAAGGGTCCAGAATGTCTCTACTTTTCTTCACTGCTGAAGCCAGCATATTAAAAAACTATGGTTTAATTGATTCTTCTATTTGGAACTATATACAATCTTTATATTTATTCTATATAAGTGAGAAAAAGAGTGAGGAGCCTTCATACAGTGGCTAAGGGAATGCAATGTGAAGAATCATTTTACAAAAATGGATGAAAAAGCACTGAAGGAGTTTTCTTCACTCTTTTTCCTTAGGCTCTGCAAAATGTACTCTTTCCTCACACAGAAATTATTAACTACCACTGGCCTTACCAGGAGAAATTACATTGACTAGCAAAGAGTTAGTAACTTCATAGTATAATTTAGGCGATTCTGTAGCATTTTTTTGGGCATAGAAAAATAAACATATATTTAAAGAGTGTGCATAATAAAATTCTATGTCTTCTCAGTTTCTTCCCTGCAGTAATTAATTGCTAATATTTCTCTTTAATGTGAATACAACTGTTTTGACTATGTGGAAAAAAATAATCTCTACAATATCATATGCACAAACAATAGATATGAATGTCTTAAGGAAAAAATCTTTAATATAAATTGTATTTTTTATTGCCCGCTTCTTGCTAATTTGCCATGTAACTTTTTAATGTCCGGCAATCTCATTAATCTGTAATTTTCAGGATCACCAGAATTTCCTTTGAATTATGATTCACAGCATTTACCATTAAACATTCTGTCATAGATTGCATTCCAAAAATATTTTTGATCCTTTCTTTCAAAAGTTGGTGCTTTTTTGTGACATCCATCTGAAGGTTTGGTTTCCTTTTTATGTCCTTTTCTTCTGCATGAAAAGAACAAAGCAAACATTTTGCTTTCTTTGAAAACAGACAAAGAAAGAGAAAATGTGGTCCAAAATTAAGATTTTTTTCCCCATTAGTTATAGTTAATAAATGCAAAAGCAGTGGTCCAAAAGCAACGCAGAGAAGATTTCTGGTGATTTAATTTCTAGGAATGCAAATCTTAACGACTAGAGAAACAGGTAAAAAAATAAGATAAATAGAAGGCCATAGGAGATCTTGGATAGATCAAGAGTCTGTTAAAAAATATATGATGGGAAGGGAAAAGAGTGAATCATGAATCATGTTTTTCCTAGGACTAGAAGAAATGAAAAAAACATTGCATCTGACAGTTTCTCAAGCAAATAGAAATGCACAATGGTACGATCACTAGAAAAGAAAGGAAGGAAGATGCTACCAAATCCTTGCATTGAATCAACTAGACATGAGATGGAGGATCACCAGTGCTTTCCGTCTTTGACTACCTCCTAGATATCAGCCTCCTTAAGGCTTTGAAGCAGAAACAGCATTCATAATTGCAATTGCTGTTCTGCTGCTTAAAGCCAGAAAACTGTATTTCTATGATCACATATACAACTGAAACAGTTTTTGGCAATTCACCATTGCCAAAAGAAGTTCTGCCCAACCAGATCACGCTTTGCTTCAAACTCAAAACACAACATGACCAACCATCTCCCTAATTAAAAAATATTATTAAAATATTATTTAAAAATATATATTTTTTATAAACAAAAATTGAGTTGTTGGTTTTGACTGGGGGATTCTTCACCACTCATTTTGAACTTTCTGATTTTTACAGGAGTTTCAGAATAGTATGAAAGGATTACTCTCACATATTCCTAATGTAGAACTCATGTCCCAGTTCTTCTGAAACAAAGGAGGATCCGGAATTTAGAATTTCACTGTGTGCGACATAATCTTTCAACTTTTTTTAAATTTCAATAAGGAATCTATATCTTATCTAGATATTTTTAGGATTTATCACCTTATGTAGTCAATGTATTTTTTAGTAAGTGAATAAAATGACCTCTTATCAAAAGATGAGTGAATAAATTCACCTCCTTTTATTTAAAACTGTAACAGAATTTAGTATGTTTTGAGCCAAGGAATATAGACCATTTTTATCTGTCAAAAGAATGAAACATATTAGATATGTTAATTTGTGAATGACAACCCAGATGTGATGTAAAACAAAATAGAACCCTAGTCTCTATAATTCTCTTGCATAGTTACAAGATGACTAATCTCTTTCTATCTGCACTTATTTCCACCCCAGATAATAAAAATAACCCCACAACTTGTTTGAATAGATTGTGGTTGCAGACAAAAGTTGAGCTTAAACCTTGTTTTCTTACTTTGAATACTCAAAAGTTCATGACTGGCTAACAGAAACTTTATCTCTTTGCCCTTTGGAAGTGTAAACTTTTAAAAAACTCCAACTCAGTAAGAGTTCAAAGCAGTTTAAAATACTGTTATAGTTACAGCCTGGATTATCAAGCAAAAGAATGCAATTTTACTAGGTTTGGCATCTTTGAAACTGAGTTTCTTAGTGCCATCAGAAGAAAGTCTGGTGATTTTATGCGAGACTATTGCTCCACCTTTGCACTGTCTGACTTTGATTTCTAACTTCATAAAACCCTGAATGATACCAAAGTATTTGCTACTACTCTATAGCACATTCATCTGCTCATCTCATCTATATTTAGTCTCTTTACTTGACAAATTTTTAGAAATGTGTATAAAAATAAGGAGTTCTGATCTTAAAAACGTCAAAGTGCAAGATATGAACATGGACCCTCTATTTGAGATAGCAGAAAGAAGGAATCAGAAAATATATACAGGCTATGCAAACTAGTGACAAGGAAGATAATGTTATCAGCCATCAGGCGGGACAGAGGGAACTTCTAAGTAGAAAAAAAAATTCAATCCCAGAACACAGTTTTCATGTTGTGAGTTTAGAAAGTCAATTCTGAACATTCTGCAGTAACCTCTTTAATTAAATGAGTTTTTCTTGGTTTTTCTCATCTACTGATTTCAAAATAAGTTTAAAAAATATCATTTTGTATGGACCATTTCAGTCTGATATTCTGTCATTAAATCCTGGCAAGTGAATTTTTTGCATTTTTATCCTAAATAATTTAAATCCAAATTGTGAATTAAACACCAAAACTAAAAATACAATAAATAAAGAAATTTAGTCCAGTTCCATAATATAGTTTATATATGTAGATTTGATTCTTTTTTTTACAATTTCTAGTCACATTTCTCTTTCATGTGAGCAAGTAGCAACTAAGAAGAGAGGGTTCAATTAAAAGTAAGTCACTGTCAAAGTGGTGGTACAATTACTAAACTGAAAACCTGAGTTGTTTGCTGATTAACATACCCAGTGTGGTATCCATTTCTCTTATTTGGGATAAGGTTAAAGTGGTCAAAGTTCTTAACGAGTGAAGAGAAAAATATCGCATTTTACCTCTGCCATCCTGAGGGTTAAATTGTTTTAATGGACTGAAAAGTGTTACTCTGTATTTTAGACAACTACATCTTGTCTATGAATTTCCAGACATCTTGCCACCAAATTATCTTCCTTGGAACCAATATTTGAAGGACTAAACACCCTCTTCCACTTAGTAGTTCTCTGGTTAGAAAAACATTTCTGTCATCTGCTGAAAATATTTTGACTGACATTTGTATAATCTCTTGAAACTGCCACAGATGCTGTCCTTATGTTGAATGTCAAAAGTGTTTTGGAATACTCACATCACACAAGTCAATAAAAAAATCTTCTGAACTATAAGACCAGCACAAAAGGACTTGAACAGTAGACCAGTGCACTGGCAGTCATTCCTTTGTATGATCTGCAATATTGGACTGGATGCTTATCTCATTGGTAGATACAGCTCTGGCTTAGTGAGAATGCTTTCCAGCTGAGGAGTACATTCAAGTTCCCAGATGTCTTTATTAAGAGAGGGTTATAAACATGCTGTGTTTTAGGCTGCTGGAAAATCTGGAAGTTGTTTTACACACACCCACACACACATGCACGCACACACACACACACACACACACACACACACACCTTGGGAGAAGGAAATCCCTGCAAAAAAATTGTCTATTTCATAAACATGCACAAACCTAACCTTCTGACTGCAATCTGTACAAACATACAGCCGATGGGGTGTAATGTTCAGATTATTACGCCCAATATCCAAAATTCAGAAATAAGTAACATGATTTGCTATCCCTCCTCTCTCCTGGTATGATGCTCATCCATCCTCACACAAGTCATATTCTCTTACACAAGCCAGCTATAAATACTGTTGGCATCTTTTGCTATAGTATTGCTGATAGAATTAAATTTATTTTTTTTCAGGGTCACTGGGCCTCATAAAATTTGTTCCTTTAAAAATTTCTGGGCAATTCTAATGCTATCTATATTATAGCTGCTTTAAATATTCTATCAGGTATGAACTCTAACAAGTTCAGTCATATTAAATATTTTTTGCCTTTGGATCCATTGTTCCCCTGTGATAGACCTATATAATTTCTGAGCATTCCATAAACACTTTACTCCTAGGCAATACCAGTTAAAAATAATGCCTCATACAAGATTAAACCTACCCACTATCAATTAGAAAAGCACATTTTCAAAGCTTAGTTAATTGAAAGTTTCCCAGTAGGATTACTCTGAGAACAATGACATATTTTCACTCTCAGTTCTTGTTAATTAGTCAGTCATAAAACATTCTTACTCACTATAAATTCTTTGAAGTTCAATTCACTAGTACGAATTTCATTCAGCCTGTTGTTTGTTCAAGTTTTGATCAGATAAAAATGCTGCTTATTATTTTTCGTACCAAGATGCAGACTTATTTCTAACACGTGTTCATATTAATTTGCGTATCAGAAAGATCTGTTTGACTAATTCTTTATCATTCTTTTACAAAAAATCTTATTCTGTTAGCAGGCAATACTTTACATTAAAATATTCACATTTTCAGTTACAATTATTTTGTGGGAAAAAAATAGTATGAAGTGGTGAATAAAATGTTGCAAAAGCTTTGGTGTGTGAAGAAAAATTAAATGTATAAAGGAACTGTGGCCAAGAAAGGAGTGGAAATAATATAGAAATAACATATCAGGTGGGTGACTGATAACTTGACCAGTACCACGTGAAGCACAGGTGGAGGCAGTAGACCCACACCACTAAAACTAACCATGGAGATTCAGAAACTCTATAATTTTTCCAGCACTAGATTTCTTCCAAAATAGAAAACACCCCTGTTTTTTTTTAATTGTAAGTCTCACAAAAGATCTTACCTTCATTCATTTGCTTAGTTACCAATGTCTTTGTAAGGTGAACAGGCTCTAGAATAATTGCTAAGAATTAATTGAGGAAATTGACTACTCTTTCTCCAGGGCATAACTTAGGGTGGTTTAACCTTTACAATTCAGCAACATCACTTTGGCAGAGCATTTAGTACAGACTTCAGCTCACTCTCAGAAGAGTGACAGTATTGACACCTGCTCAGTCAGAAATATGCCTTACAGTCTGCTTCCTTTCTCCAGTACCATCTCTGTGGTTAAGATTTCCACTAAGTTGTTGAAATTAAGATTAAAAAATTCCCTTGAGGACAAATGGTATGTAAGGATGTTGAGAAAAGAAAAAAAAATGGCAACAAAGGCTCCCAAGTTTCTTTGCCTAAGGCTTCATTTTAACACCTTCACAGAGCTCCATTTTTCTTTCCCACCCTTCCCACTTTATTTCCCTCATTTATGTGGATAAATGAAGCAGACATTGACTTCCATGAAGCATATGGTAGGAATATTCCACATGCCCTTTTTTCTGGAATAACTCTTTGTTTCCATGACTCTCACATCTGTCCCAAGCTGAGTCATTATCCTTAGGCTGCACTTGCTGTGAAGACACCTTGTAAATTACGTCAATAAATCTTTGTAACAGGATTCTCAGAGCCCTCCCAAAAATATGGCTTCACTTTGGCTGAGGTGGTAAGAAATCCATGAATTTCTGAGTTGTCAGCTACATTTTTCTGAGGTCTACAAAATGCAGATTAGGAAGGGATGTGTAAAATGGCCTTCGTGCCTTTCTGATCTCAATCCACCTGGCTCCAGGATGTTTTCTCATGTGACTGAAAGGTTGTTACCAGTTAAGCCACCTGGCAATGGCCTCAAAGAGTTGGTTTTTTTTTTTTTTTTCCCCTTTGTATTAGATCTGCAGAAATTTCTTTCCAAATTGGTCTCTATCCAAAGCCATGGAAATTCTTTGAAATGTACTTGAAAACCAAGTTTACCATCTAGAAAAGATAAAGCCGTGATAGGAGAGGCTCCCATTTACAGCGATTTCTGACAGGAGTTAGGCTTCTGTAACATGACCATCAGGTAATAAATGGAAGACAATGTAGTAGCTTGTGTGATTTTCTTTTAAGGGCATGGAGGCAGTGAACTCTGTTTGTACCAAAGGCTTTGGGTATCTCTTTAACTCCTTATGACACGTACAGGATTCCAAAAGAAGATGGCTCCTCTTTGAGCTGCTGTTTCAGTTGGTTCTGGAGTCACACACAGAGATGTTTCTATATTCTCCATGACTGCTATGCACACTGCTGAGAGTGATATTCTGTCCAGGACGATGTATAAAACTAGAGAAGACTGTGGACCAGAGACAAAATGTGTTTTGAAGGAGTGTGATTTATCTATCAATTACATCCATATAAGAAAATACATTACTATATCATAAGTACTACTAATACTGATCATCCTAATCAGTCTTTATATACAGGGAATAATTTTCTCATATCAAATTTTAATGTAAATATAAAATAGAAAAGTATTGTCAGGTTGTAGTCTCACAGTTGCACAGTTTCTTGCACAGAGGCCACACATAAATACAGAGACTGGAAGCACTTTCCTGTCTGTGGATCAGAGAAAATACCTCTACTGTGTTCTGATTGTAAGCCAGTGGACTGTCCCAGCTCATTCTCCATACTCTGGTGTGTTGGCAGAAGCAGTTGTTCAGTATGTTCCAACACGAATTTTTTTTGTTGCCTGCACTTCATTCAATAGAAAAGCTTATGAGTCCTGTTTGTGTGTCTGTTTCCTCCAGCTATATATTCTGGTTTAATAGGAGATATTATCTTTCTCTGCAATTATTCTGTATATGTTATGATGTACATGTCATATATGTCATGACAGATTTGGTGTAAAAATATGTGACTTTTTCTGTGAAATACAGTAAAGCCTTTGTTTTTCAGCATGGCCCTTTTTTGAACTCCAGAATAGAACTTTCACTTTATTTTGATATTTTTAATTCAGAAAATGTAGAGATGAACATCCAGATGGTATAAAAGTACATTATACTTTAAATCTTTAATACTGAAACTTAATGGTCTGACAGTTTTTCTTCAACCTTTTTGCTTCTTTCTGTCTATCACCCCAGGTGCTTTTTGAGTAGGGCTCCTGCCATGTCTCTAATCTTCTCATGGGGCTCATCACATACTCATATTCAATTATATTTATGCATAGCCTGTTTCAATGGTGGGCTGTTGATTGCCTCTTGTTTGGCAGCATCGGTGTAAACAAACTCACTCCAGCTGGAATCATTCAGGCATCTTGAGCCCTATGGAAATGAGTTCTTAAAAAGGTGGTGCTGTTCTTGGACGAGATTGCAAATCCAGCTGATAAAGATTAGAGCATTTTGGAGATGTCCTTCAGCTTCTACAATGTACTTAAATTATAAGAAGTTAATAAATGGGTTATAGGTAAAAGTGAGAACTAAACAAAATAAATCTGGAACGCCTGAAAGTGTCAGCTACAAACCACAACACCTTACTGGGAAATATCACCCAGTTAGAGACTTTCTTCACTAGACTAGTTAGAGACTTTGGTTTTCTGAGGGTGATCCTCGCCTCAGTCTTTCTCAACACTTTAATTATTAAATAATAGAAAAATTGAAACCAAAATAAAGACTGCAGGTCAGAGAAGGTGGGACAGTAAATAATAGTGGTGAGATGTGGTCAAAGATAAAAAACATGAAGTCTTTCTTCTCACAGTTTTGTATTTAGTCAGATAAGAGCTGGAAAGACCTGGATCATCACTCATAGGAAGGAAAAAAATACTGTTTTGTTTCTTACTGTCTGCCCACTCAAAATACTAAAAATTCAAAAAGCTAATGTGACATACTTTTAAGTGGATGAATAGAATCTCTTTAAGATTCAACTGAAGAAAATATTAAAATACTTATTCCTTGGAGATGTCTTTGTCATTAGATATTTTAAAATACATTTCAGAATAAGAAAAAGACAAATTTAGGCACTACAAGTGATTTCTACAAAAAAATATACATATATCCTATACTATCAAAATATATATTTTATTTTTACAAGGGAATTGAACACATACATGGAATATGTTTGTATTTTGTAATTTAGTGGCATAAAATCTAAATTTTCATAGAATTAAAATTTTTAAATTATATGTCTTTTCACACTTTAAAAAGAGTATAATTTCTGTTCTCAGTGAAAAAAATATTCTCTTGAACAGCCCACACAGGATTTTTTTCTTAAAACCACATATTTTGATTATATGTGTTAAATGTCGTTATGGGATTCTTTTCTCCCTGCATGCCACAGGTGAACTCTAGAAAACATCTTGAGATCTTGAGTTAAGAAGAAATAAAGTATTTTATCACCACTTAAAATTAACATGCTCAAAGATAATACAATTAGTGCAGTGAACTAGTAAGAGTAAAAACAATGATAACCCTTATAATGTAAATAGAGGAAGACATAGATAAACTATTTTAGAAAAAGAGCTGAAAAGAAAATAATGTGAGCACTTCTACCTGCTACAGATCCTTAATGGATATCTTATATTGTGAATTCATGTATGTGGTAGTAATTGCTTTTAATAATATGTCAGCAATTACCCTTGCATATATAAAAGGACAGTGCAGTTATGAAGGGAAGTTTCAGTTTATTAGGTAACTATAACAAAAAGCAGGCTTGAAATATCTTCAAATTATTTTGCAATATTCTATTTTAAATGCAGTAATTTGTAGTTACTTTCTGTTTTCCTGCAGTAAAAATATAGCAGCTGTCAAAAAAAAATAGAAAAAGTGAAGGGAATGAAAACAAATAAAATAAATAGTGCAAAGAATTCCACAGCAGAGAAAATAAAGGAGCTGTAAATGAGCAGATATAAACTTATATAAAATATTTGTAAAATGAATCCAGCATTTTACAAGAGCTGGTATTCCAATCCAGTGGTGCAGTGGTGGGTGCACTCTATGGCTCTTAATAAGCTTTTAGCTTACTACCTATGCCAGATGAATCCTTTCCTGTTTAATACAAAGTTACCGCAAAGCAATTTGCTTTGTGGAATGAAAAGGAATCTGAAGAGTCCAGACAGAGAAATCCAATTTCATCTCCAGACAGCCCCAGTGCTATATACCTTCCATTGTAATGACTGACAGATTCTATTCCTCCTTTCCCCTAGTGAAGAATCAGTTAAAATCTCAGTGTTATATTTTTGGGGGGTTATTTTGGTTGTAGAAATCTTGCAATGCATGTACATACATTTATTAAAGCCTTGGTTCCTTCTCCCATTAATTCAGCTAAAATACAATTGCCAGGTTAATGAACTGTAAGCTTATGTAAATTCTGTTTCTCCATCAACCTTTTCTGATTCTATTCCATGGATCCATCAAGCGTGATCTGATTGCAGATTTCTAAAACGTAAAATGCCTCTTACTTGGGATTAAAGCTATATCTAAGCCTCTGAAACACTCATGAACTTCTCTATCAATCTATAACACATTTTAAAAAGTATATTTCTTATTTTTCCTTCTCCTGTCACAGAATGTCAAGTTCAAGGTTTTTTAGATTGAATAAAGTCTAACCTCAGAGGGACAGCTAGTCTTACATTGTAGTTCCAATAAAAGACTCAAATTTGGCCTGATGTTGATAACAAATTTTGAAGGAAAGTTTACAGGTTCAGGAAGCAAAACCTCAACTTGTTTACACATAGTGAAGTCTCTCAATAATATAAGTATTTTGAAATGGAATTATTTAATCACTAAATATCTGAGAAGCATTTTATTCTTTACTGGTAGTAAAGCTTCTACTTTGTTATACACTTCACTGTTTGCATATAAATCTGTTAATGCATTCAGACCAGAAACCACAAAACTCAAAATTTTAATTGCATGGGGAAGTTAAAAATTTATTAAAAAGCCAAAGGAACTGATCTATTTAAAAAAAGAAGAAAAACGTGAATTATAGAAGGCAAACATTTCATTAAGCAATAATTCAAACTGTTTTGCACAGACATATTCTTAATGAAACCACCCTAAAATCTAAATTCTTAGGCTTTGTTCTATGATTTTTAAGGGAGGACCCCTAAACTTCTTGTTTGAAATGTCTGAATACTATTGGCAAGGAACTCTTGGATCCCCACAAGGGTTTTCAGAGGTCCAGATTCAGTGGTACCAAGTACCATTTGACATTTGGAATGGAAACCTAGAATTTGGGTACAGTAAGCCTGGAGATTGTGGCCTTTGAGCCCAAGTCTCTGCACGATTTTGATCCTGGCAGCCTAGAGAGTTAATAGGTAAGCAGGAAATTGAAAAATAGGGGATTTCTTGTAACAATACTCCACTGAACACTATTTCTTCAGAAATTAAAATTAAATTCAATTTTGCTTGTAAAATAGAAAGTGTATTATGTGACTTTAAATAAATGAATATTTGATACATTTGTAGAAAAAGCTGAAATCCTTTTGGTCAATGTAACATTATTTTTTTTTCTTTAGAAACTGTAATGAATACTACATCACTTATTTCTTGACTGTAGAAATCATCTTAATATGCATTTACAACAGTTGGGTCTCTCCAGATTAAAATTACTAAAAGCTCATGATACTTCAACTGAACAGTTGATGTAGTTCAGTCCTCAATCTTTTCCTAACCTAGTAGAGATCACTATCCTAGTCACAGTTTATTAATCTATTGGAAAAAGTAAATTAGAAATGTCACAACAGACTTTTTTTCTGATAATATACTTTCTTTGTGTTATACTTGTTTTTGTTACAGTAGTAAAACTCCATGAACTTATAAACTTCTGACATATCTAGCTAAATAACAGCATGGATAAGAACTTAATCTTCACTTGTTCCCCTTGCTCATATGCATTTCCTTGAATTTCCTGGTATTAGGGTACATCTAAACACAAACTGGATGGGGTTTAAGGGAAAGTTTTTGTTGCTTGCTTGCTTGATTTTGGAGGTGGGGTTTGTTTGTCCTTTTTTTTTCTCTTCCCTATTTTTCTTCCGTTTCCAGTATGAAAACAAACCACAAAAACTCAACAGAATTACAAGTTTATCAATTATTTTCTCGCTGAATAACATATCTGTTTTTTCTAAATGCTTCACTTTGAACTAGATCAAAATGAAGGAATGTGATATGATAAACAGTTCTTTAAGTATCCCTAGAATATGCAGAGAGTAATTTGATATGTATGTATGTATGTAACACACTTATCAACTATTAAATTGCTCTTCAAGTAAGGTCAACATATTTCCAATGGAATTCATTACTATAACATTAGCATTCTAAATGCTATTGATTAACACATATGAAATAACCTCATCCAAGACACTAGTATTTTAAGAGATGTCAGGACATATGGGTTTGAAATATGCTTACACTCAGCAGTATAAGAAATATTTATATTTTAAATTAAACTTATGATTGTACTCTGTTTCAGTCCTTGTTTCTTCCTCTGGTTTTCTGTTCCACTTCCTGATTAATAATTTCCTTTTTTTTTTCCTCTATAATTGTAAGAAATGCACTCTTCAGATAATTGGTAGTCTTCATTTGATTGCTCCCTGCATGTTGGCTTCACAGTATATTATCTTTCAGCATTTTATTTTTTATCCTGGGAGCTGATTACTTGGAAAAACAGCAATCTGCTCAACATTTTTTAAGTCTTAAGCTTTTTTTAGCAACATCATTTCTTTTGGTATATTCTTCAACAAATCTTGAACTGTTTTAGTTATTTATTGTTTTTATTTATATTTGTGGCCTTCATCTGGAGATACGCCTAATCATATCACCTTTGTTTTATTGCCAGATTCTAGTTCAAGGAAATAAATCTGGGTTTTGTTGTTTTAGTGTACTGAGGCAGAAAATTGACTTTCAGTTAAAAAATCTTGGCAAAAGGAGAAGTAGGACAAGAAACTCTTAAGTCAGTGCCAGCTTTCCTAACATGGGATCCTAGATTCTGAAATAAAAACTTATCAACAACTAGAGTAGTTTTAGGACTACTCAGACTTGCTGTCACTTAGGGTGACTGTGACTCTTAGCAGAACTTTTTGTCAGCAATTCTAAGCATGACTGTGATCAACAAAATGTTGTCTTACATAAGTAAAGATGTGGACTGATTGCACACACCAATTCTGATCCATGAAGCTGGTGCTGATATTTTCCCTGCTTTTCAAAGGTTAAGATTGAACATGGTGCCAACCAGTATCAGTGTGGAGTTAAGGATTGTTGTTATAATTAACATTTAAGATTGTTTAAATCAATTAGTAGACTATATAATATTGACATAATACTGTTAAAATTGTTGTATAGAACATTTGTAATATTTAACTTCTAATTTGTGTAAACAGGTGACTTGGTAGCTCTTTAAAAATAGTGAAATTATGAACTTGCAACTGCTGAGAATGTTATCACATTTGCACTATGCCATCCCTGTACTTAACAACCTACTGACATCCTTCTAAGACAGCTTAGAGATTCAGAAAGTAATTTCTGAAAGAAACAAAACTTCAGAAAATGTCATTTTCTAATTATGTTAAATTTGATATATAGTAAGGAGAAAAAAAAACAAACACAAAAATAACCAACAAATCAAAGCAAACCAAAAAGCAAAAATAGAAGATAAAACAAAGATAGAAGAAGATAAAACCAAAATAAAAAACCTCTCCTATGGTGACTTCATGCAAAATGTTACTGAAATGAAAAGTATTTTAAACTCTGAAAAAAATGGGTTTCTGCAAACTTACTTATGTTTCCTTTTTTGAATGGGTGGTGAAGAGCCCTTTCATTTTGCTTTAAGATACTGTGATTAAGAAACAAGACACTTATGTTTTACTAGAAATGTAATAATAGCAATTTAAAAGTGAACACATTTTTAAGTTGCTACTTTTGCCAATTCTGAATATAGCACTTCTTCAAAACATTATCATTCCTCAGAAGCGTTCATCGCAGTGTTTACAAAATGAGCTCCAAGTGATCATGGTCATGCTATAATAATGCTTTAAAGCTGTCTACTTTGCAGCTTATAAGGAGTAATCTTCATGTAATCATCACCCTGAAAGATGATTTAAAAGTTGATGAATGTTTTATTTTAAGATCTTTGCTTCTTCAGTGTGATTTCATATAAAAAAGAAAAAAAACCCAGAAAACCTCTATGGTGTTTTGTACATTTTTACCTTACCTAAATATAAAATAAGAACTACTGAGTTTGGCAGGACCAAATTCTCAGGTCTAATAGACAGAGCATAGTTTCTCTTGTACAGAGAGGACTATGGAAGAAAGTGGGGCAATAAATATGAGACAGTTCCAGGAACAGGTTGAATGCACCTGAACTGGCAGACTAAGCCTTGCAGTCTGTGAAAAGTTAATGTGAATTTTAGTTAGGTCTGTTGGTTTCAGATGATAATCTGCCTGAGCTTCCTACAACCAATTAAGATTTGAGTATATGTGCTTTAGTTTCAAGATCTGTTCTTGATCCACCTACAACAGTTTGAGTGTTTAATTTGAGGGAAAGCAAACCAATTATGGAAAAATAAAATTTGTCCAATAATTTCATTGTCCATTACGTTCTGCTGCAGAAATACAATTCTAGCAGACTTTCAAGCCTCCAGAGAACTGAAGGTTACAAGAAACACAATTTCTTATGTTTCTTAAGTTTCACACTTCCCTCTTAGTTCCTTTTCTTTTGGCCACCTTAGTTCTTTTCTTTTGGCCATCTCATTAACGGTTCTAGTTGTCAGAGTTTCACTAGAAACAGAAGTTAACATCTGTTTCGCATGTAGCAACACTGTTTCAATAGCACACCTACAAAACAAGCAAACAAACAAGTTCAGAATGAACTAAAAGATAAATGAACACTTTATTAGACTACTGAGTTGGTGCAAGAGATGCATATTCTAATCTTCTGCTCATAAAAGCCTCGAATAATTTCTTTCCTTCTTTAGAGAGAATCTAAAATGTTGATCCTTAATTATACAGGTCTTATCACTATATTTATTATTGGCCCTAAGTACTAAGAGGTTCTGCTCAAATCTCTACAATTGTAACTACCATGCTTATGCTCCTGAAAGAAAACCTTAAACAAGATTCAATAATTTGTTTCCTGTTTTTAATGTTTTTTGGAATGAGTCTGCTTACTGTAAAATATTTCTGTTTTTCTATTGATGTAGCTTCCAACTATTAGTTCCCAGAGTTATGTTTTTACTGAGTAAATAAAGTACAGGAAGTAACTCTGATTATCTTGAATACTGTGAATTTCATGCTGTAGCTTTATTAATTCCAGTCACATCCACCTGAAGTTCGAGACTGGTTGTATGGCCAAATATCTATTTATGTGATAAATCATTCCCCTCAGGAAAAGTTTTCTGCTTTGTTGGGTTTGTTTGGGATTTTCTTTCCCCTTTATTTATTTATGTATTTCATTTTCTTGTTTGTTTTTAAAGAAGATGGTTTTTATCTTGGATAAGATGAGATTGCTATTCTACTGATACTGCTTTGGCCTGTCAAATGTAACTGATTGCAAATGGAAAGATCAAGCACAATTCTTTGTGAAATAGAAAACACCCCACATATTATTGATCAACAAAGTTAATCTCTATGGCTCAAAACACTTCTGATATATGTGTGTATATATATACACATATTTTTTCCTCTTGAATACTAAATTAATAGCATGTCCAGAGCAATAGAGGTGATTTCCTTGTCTTTATTGACCTGTGCTTACACATCACAGATATTTTTCCACTGATATGATACACATGCATCTGACTGTATGTATGGATGTATGGATATAAATCATATTATTTCAAAACATTTAGTTCTAGAAGTGTATTTCAGGCAGGGAACAAAGAGAAGCTACGTTTATTTGAGTTAGAGAACAAACTTTTGAAACAAACAAATAAGACCAGGCAAAATTAATTTTAAGCCTTAAGATAAGGGACTCTCTTTTTATAATTTTATATTTTTGAGGTTTAAGTAAATAAAAACTCTTGGCAAAACCTGGATAATAAGGATAGCAGCTATTAATTTTTTTTTTTTTGAACAGTTTCTTTTTGTAAAGTGCTGATTTGGCAAACCCAAGCTTTTTATGGGCACCTGCCAGTTTTGATGGATCTTCAATTAGAAAACATTTCTCAGGGCAGGAGATTTCTCTCCAAAGTGAGAGGACCAGAAAAACAAATCAGTTATGGAATTCACACAGCTCTGGCAGTTTCACATTCATCTCTTGCTGCCCTCATTGGACCTTCAGGTCCAATTCCTCTCTGTCTCATCTCCCCCTTTTGTGGTTCACAGGTTATGAGTCCAGATGGATGTTATAGAACTTCCTCCATAGGAGTACCTAAAGAGTTTCCATAAGTGGATTAAAAAGAAAAATAATATTTTTTTTCTGTTTTTAAAAGGAAGAATAAAACAAAGTTGCCTTGTACATGAAATTTTGAGATGTTTGAATGCCTCATGGTCTCATAACTCCAGTTTTCCACCAACACTAATTATGTGTTCACAAGGAAGATTTTGGTTACACGCAAATGTGGCTGGACTGTCTGTGGCAGACAGCTAGTTTGGTTTTACAGTCATGACAATAAGGTCACAAATGATAATAACTCTCCTTAACAAACAATGATTAAATTGAAGACTACAGAAAATCAACTACTTCTCAAGAGACTGAATATCTATCTATAGGGTGAATGCTGAGTCTGGATAATTTGTTAGTAGTAAAAAAAAAAAAAACAAAAAACAAATCCATTTAATAGTTTAAAGTAAAATATTTAATTTCATAGATGATGTGGCATACATTACTGCTTTTTTTACTTTCCTTTCTTTCTTGTTGCCTGATAAAATAATTAGATCTTGGGAGACAGAGCGGGAAGTCCATACTTTCCTTTGGCAATCTTGATTCTCTCCTTGCATTTTTGTATAGTGGAAACACGCTATAGGCCTACCTCAAAAAATGTATTGGAATATTTATCATTTCTAACGATAATGTAACACATCAAATACCATAAGTTGCACAAGCCCCAATCCAGACTGGGGGATGAACAGACAGACTACAGCCCTGCCCAGAAGGACTTGGGGGTGTTGGTGGGTGAGGGACTGGGCATGACCCAGCCATGGGCACTCACAGCCCAGAAAGCCAAACATGTCCTGGGCTGCATCCAAAGCAGTGTGGGCAGTAGAGAAGGAGGGGATTTTGCCCCTCTGCTCTGCTCCTGTGAGACCCCACCTGCAGTGCTGCCTCCAGCTCTGGGGGCCCAGCACATGAAAGAAATGGATCCGGTGGAGGGAGTCACAAGGAGGCCACCAAGATGACCAGAGGGATGGAGACCTCTCCTATCAGGAAAGCTTGAAAGAATTGTGAACAGCCTGAAAAAAGAGAGAGAGTAAGTGCCTGAAGAGTACTATACCTGAAGAGACCCCACAAGAATGGTGGATAAAGACTATTTACAAGGGCATATTGTGAGACAATGCAGGGAATGGCTTCAAGCCTAAAGTGTACATTTAGATCAGATATTAGGAAGAAATTCTTGACTGAAATTTAATCCCTCTCAATTCTTGACCGGAACAGGCTGCCCAGAGAAGCTGTGGATGCCCCATCCCTGGGAATGTTCAAGCCCAGGTTGGAAGGGGCTCTGAACAACCTGGTCTATGGAAAGGTGCCTCTCTTTATGGCAGGGAGGTTGGAAGTAGGTGGTGTTGAAGGTCCCTTCCAACCCAAGCCATTCTAAGATTGTGTGATTCTCTGAAGCATAAGTAGAATTATCTTGAACTGTGAACTAAGCAGGTTCTGCAAGCTGTGTATAAACATAACCTGCAGGTTTCATGTGGTTTTTGGTAGAACAAAGGTTTTAAGAGTCTGCGTACAATAAGAGATGGTGCACATTTAATGTGATACTATTTCTTAGGATTTGAGTCAGGATTTGAATCAGACTTGAACATGTATCTTAGAATGCTAGAAAGAACACAGTGTGCCAGCTTGAGTTAACTTTCATTGACGAAGACAGCTGAACTCCATACAACCACTTTATAGAGGACATACAAAAAATGGTACTTTGGTGCACATAAACCTTAAAGTGTAGTAACATAAATTCAGCAGTAGTCTTTAGAATTTGTAGTTAGGTTCTTTTTCCTCTAAGGGAGAGGTTTTTTCAACCAGTTTTGTTTTCTGGTAGAATATTAACTTGAAAACAGAACAGACTCTTCAAGATTCTCCTTGCATAAAAATGCTTTGCACCAGACACTTATCTCTATGAAAAATATTTTTGTTCATTGCATCCCCTATATTATGCCATCATTACCCCACTGAGTCTTTTTCCCTCAAATATCCCAATTTTTCTTTTTCTTGCCTCAAACCAGTATGTTTAACTCTCTCCTTAAGCTTCACATTGTTGAAAAACCATTCTGTTTTTCCAGTTGGGGTTTGTAAGTATTTTTCCATCTGGGTTTTCTTCCCATGTCACCTGACCTTGCTTCCACTAGGTTTACACATTCATTTTTTCCTTATTTCCAAGAGATAAACCCATTCAGCAAAGCCTTCCTTCTCCCTCATCTGCTGTATTTCCAACATTTGGGAATTGCCTACTCCTGTGCTCTTAGGAGGTGATATCTAAAAAGTGAGCAGCACTGATGGATACCAGCACCTGAAAAAACATTTTCCCAGGGGATTTCATGCATTAATTCCATGAGCAGCCCAAAGTCAGTTCTCCTCATGTCCAAGTCCAGGGTGGAAGTTTTGCTGGCACTTTTCCTCCTGACTATTTTAAATTTAATCGCTTTGTGGTCGCTGTGGCCAGGAGAGCTCCTAATCTCCTCTTTGTTTATGAGATCCACTCTGTTGACAAGCAGTAGATGAAGTAGGATCTTTGTGAGTCAGGTCCCTTAGGACCTATTCCATAAAGTTGTCATCCACGTGTTTTAGGAATCTTCTGGCCCAGGTTGGACCAGCTGTCTGATGTTCCTAGCTGATTTCTGTCAAGTTGAAGTTCTCCATAAGAATGAGGGCCGTTTCCTTGGAAATGTCCCTTAGTTCCTAAAAGAATAACTTGTTGGTAATGTTGTCCTGGCTGGGAGGTCTATAGCAGACTTCCATGGTGATATCTGCATTATTTGTTTGTTCTTTGTTTCTTACTCAGAGGCTCTCAACTACGTTGTTGCCAGCTGTGAGCTCCATACATTCTAGCACGTCCATCATACGCAACACTACCCCCCTGCCTCTCTGCCCCACCTATTCCTTCTGAAGAGCCTATAACAACAAATTAATTGCACATAAGTATGCATGTTCCTGAAATTTGTATTCTAAAAATTCTGGAGCAACGTGCTTTCCCCTTAATGCAGGAGCAAGAGATACTCTGTGTTTGTGTCTGTGTGTCTGCTTGTGCGTGTTGGCTAGATGTGAGAGTGGTAAGAATGGAGGGGAGGATGGGGGAATTGAATATTTATTTTGAACTCAGTTAAACCTGTAACAGATGTTGTCTACCACAGATTACTGTGATATATGCCACAGAACGTGCAGTTTTCCACAGAAATCTAAACACCTATTTTGGTTTTCACTTCCAAATCTTTTAAATGTATTTTAAGTTGTCTTGGAGGACATAAATACTGTGATTTCATATTCCATGGAAAAAACAGTGTGCAGATCAGAAAAGGAGTTAGAGACGTTTGTTATATCCTGAATAAGTGGAGAAAGATATTGAAGTGTTCTGTTCCATCTCATAAGCAGTAGTAGGGTTCCCATCCACACTACCAATATCTTCAGCTGCTTGTGTGTCTTAGGCTTCGTCAGTTAATCTAATATTCTGAGTATATTTAAAGTGGCATCATTAAGTATTTACCTGTGTTGCTATTTGGAGTTTCTCATTATTTCACCTAAAAAAAAGGGCCTATATGATTGATTACAGTAAAGAATTATGTAATGCAAAATGGCTAAAAGAATAGTCAGTTTTAATTTTTGAAATGTTACATAGAACTCTTTAAACCTTCTTGTACATGACATGTTTAAATTTTGCATTTAAACATTTTTTTTTTTATTCCCTGGGACCTTGGGTACAATATAGTATACATAAGAACTGGAATATCTAAAAATCTTTGATTCACAAAGTTTTCAGATTATTGCATTCTAGACAAACATGAAATTGGTAAGAATTTTAATATATACTTTTCTTAAAATCTTGTTATTTTTTTAAAATATATTGATTTTTCATTCTTGTGCTTAGGCATATTCATCTCTGGATTATTTTGTTTCTACTGTATTAAAACTGAATTCAGGGTTTAATCTTGCTTAGTCCACAATTCCTCATCTTTTCAAATGTTCTCCCATTTCATTTTTTCCCTTGTAAAAAGTAATAAAAAATGCATTACCTTAAAATATTTGTTTAAAACCCTAAAGCTGAAGTGTCTAAGTATTTACTTATGAGATTGGCTGTGTATAAAGCTATTTACTCAAATGAATGCATTTTCAGACTGTTGAGTTTCACAGTATAATACATAGCCTGATCTACTTTAAGCACATTTATCTGCAGTGTGCTTGTCTGAAAATAGTTTCATTTGTTTTAGTATCTCTGAGAGACACATAAGTGATAATGAATTGCTTTAAAGAGTCACAATCTGCTTCCTTGCCTTGCATTCTCTGTTGTACAGCAGTGTTTCAGATGCTGTATTTTAGTCTCAAATCCCCACTCACTACCAGTGACACTGCAGAAGCAGTTATTCAACTTGCAAGGAGATGTTCCAAAGATACCACTGGGAATCGAAAACAGAGTAGATTGTGGCCTCTCATCTTACTCAATAAGAAAGCGGCAGGTGCTGTGTCATAAGCTGAGGCTTAAATGCTGTAACACTAACAGCTTATAAACTAACTTTTTGGAATTGCTCAAGGGACTTCCAAATGGAAAAGAAACCAAACAAAACAAAGAAAGAAGCCCCCTTGAATTGCTAGAATTGGAATTTAAGAGTGTATAACCGGGAACTACATTAACTCATAATCTCTGTTCTCAGACTTTTAACATGGATTAAGTTATGCACATGCTATGGTGTGAGAAAGAGTTTACACTTACAACGATTGAGTGCATGCAATTCCCATCAGAACATGTAGGTTATTTTTCAAAGGAAGACTAGGGAGTTTTAGAAGGCATTCTTTGTCACTGCACCAAACAAGATCACAGTGAAATTGTCACCATTTAAATGAAAGGAAGATAAAAAAGTTATGTTTAATATGTCCTCTTAATAAAGGTCACTCAAAATGTGTTCTTTCACAAGGGCATGAGCTTACCAATTTTACCCCTGGCAGCTGGGGTTTTTTGATGGATTATTATCTTCCCTTTGTTTACAATTCTTTGGAGATTGCAGAAGTCATCCTCCTGAAATGCACAAGAAAACAATTTCAAGGATTTTTCTGTTCAAACACAGTGATCAACTTACGTGTTTTCATAAAAGTTTCTGCCTGCTATTTATGACACATGTAAATGAAAAGCATGTGTTGTACACACCCTTAAGGTACTCACAATAAGGTTTTATACATCCAGATGAAAAATGTATGTGATTAATTCAAAATCCAGTTTTCTGAAGTTAGCACTCCACCTGTGTAGAACATTTATGTTAAAATACAAAAATGCTTTTAAAAACTGTGTAACTTTGCAATTAAGGTGACTGCTTCTGAGATTTTAACAGGAAATGCAAGGAGCAAGTGGGCATAGGATTACTTACCTATATAGGGACATATGATGAAATACTGTGCTCCTTTTTCCATAATTTGTGAACCGTACATTGCTTTCAAGCTTCTTGATCATCACCAAGATCTTTAAAAGTTACTGGCATTGACAACTGAGACTAATGTGGAAAGCAATATACTGTTTCTTGCTTAATACACTTGTCCATATGAAAAGAAGTTGTTGGGCTGCAGTTCATCTCAGTAAGCTTAGGTGTTTCGAAGCTATCAATAGGATTCACAGCAAACTGTCTAACCTGAAAGTAAATACTTACCAACTTGGCAGATGGGTTGTCCTCGCGCTACCTGTCCGCATGTGTCAACATGAAGGTATTTTTGCATATCCAGTCATATATAAACATAATTTCACTATTTTATACTTGAACTGGTTTCCACTACAGATGTCCAAGATTTTACGGGTCATCTTCTGTTCTCATTAGAGTTATTTGAAGGAAAAGTTGACATTTCTGCTACATTTAGTTCTCAAAAAAAAAAAAAAGTGATTTGTGGCTTCAATTTGGCAGGCTCTGTGCTACAGTGTTCATCGCTGTTTATTCTGGACAGTTCATGGTGCCTATGGCCTGCAACATAATTACAGTTCTCATTTTTTTCATTTCCAAATGCTTAAAATAAAAAAAGGTCATCAGAGGGTAAAAAAAAAAGAAACTACACAAAACAAAAATAAAAAAAGCAACACCAAAACCCAGATGGAAAAATACTTACAAACCCCAACTGGAAAAACAGAATGGTTTTTCAACAATGTGAAGCTTAAGGAGAGAGTTAAACATACTGGTTTGAGGCAAGAAAAAGAAAAATTGGGATATTTGAGGGAAAAAGACTCAGTGGGGTAATGATGGCATAATATAGGGGATGCAATGAACAAAAATATTTTTCATAGAGATAAGTGTCTGGTGCAAAGCATTTTTATGCAAGGAGAATCTTGAAGAGTCTGTTCTGTTTTCAAGTTAATATTCTACCAGAAAACAAAACTGGTTGGAAAAAACCTCTCCCTTAGAGGAAAAAGAACCTAACTACAAATTCTAAAGACTACTGCTGAATTTATGTTACTACACCTTAAGGTTTATGTGCACCAAAGTACCATTTTTTGTATGTCCTCTATAAAGTGGTTGTATGGAGTTCAGCTGTCTTCGTCAATGAAAGTTAACTCAAGCTGGCACACTGTGTTCTTTCTAGCATTCTAAGATACATGTTCAAGTCTGATTCAAATCCTGACTCAAATCCTAACAAATAGTATCACATTAAATGTGCACCATCTCTTATTGTACGCAGACTCTTAAAACCTTTGTTCTACCAAAAACCACATGAAACCTGCAGGTTATGTTTATACACAGCTTGCAGAACCTGCTTAGTTCACAGTTCAAGATAATTCTACTTATGCTTCAGAGAATCACACAATCTTAGAATGGCTTGGGTTGGAAGGGACCTTCAACACCACCTACTTCCAACCTCCCTGCCATAAAGAGAGGCACCTTTCCGTAGACCAGGTTGTTCAGAGCCCCTTCCAACCTGGGCTTGAACATTCCCAGGGATGGGGCATCCACAGCTTCTCTGGGCAGCCTGTTCCAGTGGCTCAGCACCCACACAGTCAAGAATTTCTTCCTAATATCTGATCTAAATGTACACTTTAGGCTTGAAGCCATTCCCTCCATTGTCTTACAATATGCCCTTGTAAATAGTCTCTATCCACCATTCTTGTGGGGTCTCTTCAGGTATAGTACTCTTCAGACACTTACTCTCTCTCTTTTTTCAGGCTGTTCACAATTCTCTCAAGCTTTCCTCATAGGAGAGGTCTCCATCCCTCTGGTCATCTTGGTGGCCTCCTTGTGACTCCCTCCACCCGATCCATTTCTTTCATGTGCTGGGCCCCCAGAGCTGGAGGCAGCACTGCAGGTGGGGTCTCACAGGAGGAGAGCAGAGGGGCAAAATCCCCTCCTTCTCTACTGCCCACACTGCTTTGGATGCAGCCCAGGACATGTTTGGCTTTCTGGGCTGTGAGTGCCCATGGCTGGGTCATGCCCAGTCCCTCACCCACCAACACCCCCAAGTCCTTCTGGGCAGGGCTGTTGTCTATCTGTTCATCCCCCAGTCTGGATTGGGGCTTTTGCAACTTATGGTATTTGATGTGTTACATTATCGTTAGAAATGATAAATATTCCAATACATTTTTTGAGGTAGGCCTATAGCATGTTTCCACTATACAAAAATGCAAGGAGAGAATCAAGATTGCCAAAGGAAAGTATGGACTTCCTGCTCTGTCTCCCAAGATCTAATTATTTTATCAGGCAACAAGAAAGAAAGGAAAGAGAAATAGCAAGAAAACTTCAGATACAATAAAGTCCTTTACATCTGGAGAAACATTCAAGGTATTGCTTGAAGGCTTAATTGGTCTTTTACCAGAGTTCACAAACAGGACAGGCATTGTATAGCTTTTCTACTTTTGGCCCAAGGGACTTGACATTTCTTTTTCAATGGTACCTCTACTTAACAGCAAAAATAACAGAGACCTAAAATTGGCTTCTAGAAATCATTTGGTGTATCGGAACAGATCCAGGATGACATGTTCTTTCCTTTGATGCACATTTACCAGTATTGTTATCAAGACATACCATCATTTGCATGCAGAGAAACTTCTTTGTTTTTATTTCATTATTGGAGAACCCTGCCAGGAAAAAAACTTATGCCAAAATTTATCAATTTATACTTCTAAAAGAGTTATTATCAAGGACACATTCCAACAAAGCAAAAAATATACATAGTTGTAAAAAGAAAAGAAGCTCCCAAATCAGTATGTGAAAGGGAAGGCTCTTATTTATATAAAAAGAATTTTTAAATCTTATTATTTATGTAACAAGAATTTTTCAAGTTGAGCCATGCCTTTTCATGTCAAAAAATGCATGAGTTATGAGTTAACTCTTTGTTATGAGTTTTTCTTGTATAATTTCCTTATTAATTAGAATAGTTTTATAGTTATAGAAAATTACATACAATCATTTTGTTCCATGGAACATTTTTGGCCCACTTCCCATTCTTCCTATGACTTATGCAGAGAAATCAGTAGTTACTTCTTAGCATTTTTTGCCTTTTACTTTGAGTACAACACACAATATTTCTACGATGCTAAATTATGGCAATTTGTAACAAACCTCAAGGTATTTATTTTTCTCTAAAATATTTGTAGTATAGCAATCAGTAAACAAGGCGATGCTACCCTGCTCTCAGGAAGAAAAGACAAATAAAAGGAGAAACTTTGTGAAATAGTAATAGAATAATATGCATTTTATTAAAAAATGTTTATATATCTTACGATTTAAATTTGGATTTTGTTACTTACTGGGACATTTTAGCTTTGGAAAAATATCACTGTTCATTTCCATACAATATTAATGGCAATATCTACAGTTTAAAAAGACTACATTCACAAAACAATATGCTCATACTTGGTAATGAAAAATAGAGTTTCAGTTTTTGAAATTACATCAAAAAAGGACTTATGCGGTTTTTTTACTTGTTTATTACAGTTGAATATTTATTTTCCCACTCAAGTTGGAAAACCTAAGTTGGCATAATCTTGCCAGTTATGTTCAATGATTTACAGTACAGCTGTTCATTTCTTGCAAGACAGTTTTTGTTTCCATTTTAAGAGGATTATATTAATTTTCATCTGTAATAGTGAAATTACTCCTGAAACAATTTTTCAAGGTGTTCTACATGTACTTGTTCTGTAATTCTGAACTTTTACACAGGCTTCAAGCACTAACACTGGACTTCTTCAGTCAAAGCAATATGAACTGTATGGGGTAACACCTCTCTTGATATGTTTGATAAAACATAGAGATATGGTACCAAATCCAAGACATCCACAGGTTAATTCCCCCTAGAACTGACATTTTAGAGATAGGTTAAAACCCCAGCCTTCCTATAAACTTGTGCTGTCTTGAACCTATGAAACATGTCTAAGTGTTTTTGCAGTAAATAACATCTGTGGTGTGTTTTTTGGTTTTGTTTTCTGTTTGCCTTTTTTTTTTTTTTTTTTTAAATCAGACAGTCAGGTCTGAGATTTTTTGAATTATATTCTTACAGGCAAACTCTTGGGGGTTTTGAAAATATCTAAGAGTTTTTTGTCCAATGAAGCTTTTTTTCTGGGCAAGGGATTTGAAAAAATAAGGTGTGTCAGCAGAACTTGGAAGTTACATAGTCAGCTGTGTCACTTCAAAAAACCCATCAATGTAAAACACAAGGAAAAAAAGCTTGTCCAACAAACCCTTTTAATGTGTTCATTTCTGTATGAAAATTCACAGTTTAGGTTCCTCTTTATTGTTCTTTTATTTTCTCTACATATGTGGGAATTCTAAGTTCTTCCTTTGTCTGTGTTCCCTCTGGGGAAATGCATATTTCCCTTGTTTTCTATAAGACTTTTTTTTGTTTTAATCTTAATTTTCTAAAAGACATTTCTGTCTTTAACTCTCCAGTGTCCTACATTCAGATCTGTCAGGTTTTTAAAGTTAGATCTTCAATTTTTGCATACATTTCTTTGTTTGTTAATATTTAAATGAACTTTATCCCTATAAAGGTGTCACATTTGTGCCTCACCACAACCCTGTCTTAAGTAATATTCTGACAGAGATTTCCTTTTATTCTCCATATTTTCTGGATTTTTAATCCCTCTCAAATTCCTAGTCTCTGTTTTCATTGTCTTTGAAAATAAACCACCACCAACAGCAAAAGAAGAGTTAGAGGAGAAGCAGAAATTAAATATCATTATCTCCTTAAGAGTTTACTTCACGAAACTATTTCTTAAAAAAAATTGTTTTTCCTTTTTCTTTTGAATAGTATTTCTTGGCTTCAATGAACCTTAACTAATCAGTTATCTAAATTAATGAGAACATCTCTTAAAATGACTTAAGGATGTTTCTGAATTTAACCTAAACTTCTTTTGCATTATTAGAAGGAGCTCCAGGTGCATGTCCTATACTTTATCTATTGTTTGGCATAACTCTATAGTTCTCCTCTTGGTTTCAAAACAAGAAACTCAGAGCTGATGAGTCTTTACATGATTTCAGGGGCCTTTGACTCAAACCAAGCTGTATGGACCCTCTGAACGTCAATGAGACATTGTTAAAAACCATATTTGTGTTTCTATTTAGCTGAATTAGCTGTGTTAGCTTCGTCTTTCTGCTTAGTTCAATCCCAAGAGTTTCAAAATCACTTCCTGGAGATAAACTTGAGAGAATACAACACAGCTTTTAATCTGAGTTGTCACTTTGTCTTGATGATAAATATCTTGTGTCACAGTTGCATGACGTTATAAAAACAGTAGGCAATTAAAGGACACAATTTTCATAGGATGTTCAGCTGCCTTATATGTGGCTTTTTTATTTTTGTTTTGACTAACTCTTTAAACTATAAAAATTACCAAAAAAATTATTACATGAAGCAAAAATACTTTTTTTTTTTTTAAGTATACGTATATAATCTACAAAATCTCTGGTTGTTTGAGGGTTCTATACTTTGTATTGAAATGTTTAGCTTATCCGATGAAGATATTTTAATAATGTTGATAATGTGACACATAATCCTTCTAAAAAGCTTTAAAAAAAAGAAAAAAAAGAAAAGAAAAGAAAAGAAAAGAAAAGAAAAGAAAAGAAAAGAAAAGAAAAGAAAAGAAAAGAAAAGAAAAGAAAAGAAAAGAAAAGAAAAGAAAAGAAAAGAAAAGAAAAGAAAAGAAAAGAAAAGAAAAGAAAAGAAAAGAAAAGAAAAAGATATAGTTAAATTCAACTCTCCTAGCTTGCCAGAGTTTATGTGTTATTTGAAGGTATTTAGAGGAAAGCTGATCCTGCTTCTTTTATCTAACTGTATTTTGAAAATTTTTGATCCAGCATCTTCTAGAGACACTGAAATTTAAGGCAATGAAATTCTTTCACTGAATTGAGTAAAAAACATTACAAATCTTCTTTTCTTTCATGAAGACATGATTTCTAGAAATGCCTAGTTGGCTGTTTAAAGACATTATATCACTCATAAAAGAGTCTTCTCCATTATTTACTCTTTTTCAGGTTATGATACAGTAAGTACACTGAGACACACATGCTAATGGCATTGGATTGATCTTTGGTACATTAAAAAGAACTTCCTGGGGATTTTCACATGACTCTTCTCAAGAATCATGCTGTGAGGATGCTGAGTTTGTGTGGGCTGAGAGTAAAGGCATTCTGCGGCTGGTTGAAGGGTGGTCAGTGCAGAGCTAGGACTGAAATGCTCATGGGGGGAGGGAAATTTGGGAAAGATCTCCATCATAGCAATCAAATGGAGATGGGAGGCATCTGAGATTGCAGTTCCTACTCCTTGTAAGCACTTCTTCCACATAAACATTCATTTAAAAGAAAGCAATTTTGGAAGTAGGAGCTCGTACTCTGCAATTAGTGGTGTAGCCACAAGATTTCCTTCTTTATTTGCCCTTCTGCTGATGCCTGCTCTTTTTATTGCACTGCAGAAGGCAACTGCACAGGTTGCAGTCCCATGGTCAAGGCAGTCTTGAGCTGTGTGAGACTCTGAAGATGAAATGGAAAACTAGGTCCACTTCTTGGCCCAGTGCCCTGATATATTAGTTAGAGCAGCCAGCTGCATGCTCACTTAAGAAAAAATATTTCTGCTGTTTCTTGATCATGACTAAACAGTAGAGGAGCCTAAGCAAGATCTTTGAATGGGAATTTCCTATATCTCCTAGCACAGAGACAGGTATAAATCCTCTACACCTCTTTCTGCCACAAACCTCACAACAGGCATCTTAAAGGTTCTACCTGTAGTTTATAGGTTGTTTTCTTTTTCCATAATGAACAGGTTCAGTGGTTTTATTCCTTTTTTTTTTTTTTCAGTTTTTTATTTATTCAGGTTTTTTTTTTTAAGAAACTGAGAAAGAATCAAATCCCGTGGCATCATTCTTACTGACCTCACCACAGCTGTAAGTCCTGAAGGTGAGGCCAGACACTTAGTAACCTGCAAATCCTTTTTAAAATTCTCATTGGCAGTATCAGGAGTGTTATATACACAGTTCATGTGATACACATGCAGGTGAATGTAAAAGACTATTCTGCCCTTTCTCATACTACATAATTTCACTTTGAGGCTATGTCCTTCTCTTTCAGGAAAAAAAATAAAAATCTGGGCTACAGCTGGCTATTGAGGTTAGAAAGTCAGAGGCTAAATGCTGTTATTATTCACTTTTATATTAAATAAGAAATATATCATTTGCTCTCTATCAAGAAAATAGGAAAAGGAAAGGGAAGAAAAAGAAAGGCAAAACTCCCACTTCTCTGAAGAAGTTTAGTCTGAGGAATAACTTGTATCTCTGGTCGTAGAAGTTTTACTAAATTTTAGAGGAGTACCTGTATTTACGGTTTATTTTTGCATTGCATTTCCTTTTTTTCCCCCTCTCCCTTTCCCTTTCCCTTTCCCATTCCCTTTCCTTTTTCTTTCCTCCTTTGACTTATAGAGTATACTTGAAATATGACCTGTCTCTGGTAAGGGAAAGAGAAATACCATATTTATCACATTTTTCAGAGATGAAATAATGTGTCTGAGAAAGTTTTCCCACTCCTCAAAATTGCCTTCTAGCAATGATGTAAGGAGGGAATAATTTTAATACAAAAGTCAGCAATATGGAAGAGCAATGAGTGAAGGGCTTATGTCCCAGACTAGAAAAATATATCCAAGAAGTACTGGACAGTGAAATAGTTCTCCTCAACATAACAGCTCCCTATTCTTCATGTAAATTATAGTGAGCAATCTGTGTGGTGCAACCATGATATGCTCCAGCATCAGTCTTAGTTTCCCCTTCCCTTCCCTTCCCTTCCCTTCCCTTCCCTTCCCTGTTTCAATCAGGAAGAGGACGACCTGCAGGACTTTTTGCTGTAGTGACATTAGGGCACAACCATGACAAGGTTGCTGTACAGTAACTATTCCTTTTAGCAGGCTCTGTAATTCCAACGGGAATTATTCAGTGTGTCACCAAGCTTCTTACGCAGATGATTCTTGAGACGCGACTCAAACCTGGTTTATTCAGAAGATGAGAGGAATGATGTGCTGAACCTTGCAAAACTGTTTGCAAGTGTCTTTATGGCTCCTTCTTCACTGTTATCCCTGCAACATGAGGCACTTAATGACAACCTTGCTTTAAAATTATCTACCTGATAAGTTTGAGGAGAGTGCTTACTAACAACTTTATCACAGTCTGAGCAAATATCCTGGAAGTCAATAATCTGTGGATAAAGTGGACCTAAGTGCTGCTATTGTTAGCACCCTGTTATCATGGACATTCAAATTACTGTGGGAAAAGAGTCACATATTGTTCTTCTTTCTTAAAGGGTGCAGAGAGGAAATCCATGAAACCATCTATTGGGACGGGTTACCAAGGGCTCTATTACAGCTGTCTATCTTTCAGTCTTTGATTCCTATTCTATGAGTTCACACTATTTAGAGTCTCAATCAACATTATTGTCTTCAAAATGCTCTAGTTCAAACATAAAATCCTTAGGTTGTTACACGAGTCAGTGAATGAAACTGCTAGGTATCCAGGGCCAACAGGGTCATTATGATGGGTCCTCCTGGCCACAGAAATCTGGTGAGCTCAAAATAATAGAAAGGATCTTTTGGTGGGAAGTGAAGCTTAGGTAAAGGGATTTCAATTCCTGGGCTCTGGGACTCTTGCCTGGAAGATTCAGATAAAGGTTAGAGGAGAGCCATTGGTCTGATGTGTCACTGATCAAACAGACACCCTAATTCCAGATGAAATGGTCAGCCAGGGGAGTATCATGTAATCATTGGAATACACAGATAAGCTTTATGTTTCCCTCATTCACTTCTTCCTCTGGCTTATGTTGTGTTCATCTTGGCTATAAATTCGTGGGATTAATTCACTCAGTGGAAACAGTTGGTGTCAGAATTATGACCAAATACTGGATTACTTTGCAGTTTTTACAGTAATGTTGACATAAATTATCAATAACACATTAACAATAATTAGTTTCTTTCTTTTCTGTGACATTTAATAAACCTTTGTTTCAGTTATGAATTCTATAAAAACAGCCAAAAATATTGTGCAGCCAAAAGTACTACAGAAATACGAGAAACTGAACATTAACTTTGCAAAATGGATTGTTAATGCTTTTTCAGTATACTGCAAAATCTTTGTATATTTTCCCCTTCTTTTCAGGTTTAGAAAACTTGCACCCCTACCTATGTCTTGCATGTGCCATATGCCAAATGAAGTTTCTTTTCACTTCAACTATTTCCTTAGATACCTAGTTATTTTTTCTAGGGATTTTACCCTTCCAAAGCAATTCCTAGTAGAATGTGATGATTTTGACCCTACTTCAGGAAGTTGTATCCTAGATTTTATTACACTGTCTTATTGAGTTTCAGGCTTCATGAGAGTTTTATTTGGCATACATTGTTGTGTCAATATGTGAATGTACTCAAAATGAGGTATCTACTGGTTATTGTATAAGTTCACATGCTTCTATACTTTCATATGCTAGAGGGTATTTTTTTATATATACTTGATTTTGTTATTCCCTGGTGGAAATATTAAAAGAGTTTATTATTTGCTAGGAATCCAGGATTTTCATGGTGTCTGGTTTAAAATCAATGAAAAGGTGATAGGAAATATAACTCATTGTATCTGACATTAGGATAGGGTAAGAATGTATAGTGTGACAAAAATTTCCCCATAGCTGTTCAAAAGTGTCTGTTCTTGGAATTAGCTCATTTGAGAAGAGTAAGAACTGTAAAACCTTTACCCCTCCCATGTCTCACTTCAAAAAGGGGAAGAAAATCACACTGGTCCTGGTAAGGGTACCTTCCATAGCCAAGTTCCATTTGTAGTATGCTTGATGAACATTTTTTCTCTGCACCATGGGAAGTTGGAGCCACCTTACTTTATTATACGGACATTTATACCCCTTAGAAGCAAAACTACTCGATTCATATGACAATAGTTTATTGTTATATATTCAGCATGCAAAGCTGCTTTTCTTAATAATCAGAACCAGCTGGCATGATTACAACAATGATGGCAATGGGTCATGCATGCCTGAATTAGATGCAATGAGAGCCAAGAAAGGCTAATTCTTTAACTCTGTCTCACTTTTTCATGACTGATGTCTTCTGCAAAGAAAGATTACACAATCTTGTACCCTTGAAATTCTGCACTGACATATAACAGATGTAGAAACAAAATACTCCATTGTACACTTTTTAGGAAGCTATATTTCATATCATCAGCAATTATGGTAGTGAATAGAAGTTTTCATATTTGTACAACCAATCTAGCACAGGGAAAGAAAAACTACTTTTTAACAGACTCAAACTAGTATAACATTCTTAAATGTGCATGTTTTATGCAGCAAAAATCCATGCTCTTCCCACTATTTGAATATCTGACAACTATACTGCACAAAGTAGAACAGATATAGTAAATATATACAGATAACAAACCAATCTTTCTGAAAAAAATTTTACAGCCTCTGATACATACATCTATAAAATGTTAAAGTATAAAATTGGTAAAAATTGAGAAACTTAGAATATCTCCTTCAAAGAACTGTATTTTGGAAGACATTTATAAACCACTGTTTATATTACATTTTGTTCTTTTTCCATGTGTTCTGGTTTGAAAGCAAAACCAGTGAGAGACTCCAAGTCAGAATACAATTTATTAGGAAAAGAAAAAAGATAAAAGAAACATAAAATACATACAATAATACAAAGGAAAAAGAAAACTACTGATAGAGTCANTCTCAGGTTTTTATCCAGGTAAAAAGAATTGGCTTCTCCCCCTGGATGGAGCATTTCCCAATGGGATGATGTAATTTTATCAGTGGACTCAATGGCCCATTAGCAGAAGATCTCTCCCTGGAGGGAGGATGGGTCATGGAAGAGATAAAGAAACTGCTCTCGCTGATTTCTTATCAACTGCCCTATTGACAGAAGATGACATCACCCCCCCACCCCAGTTCCAACAGATTATGATGGAATACATACCCCTTGGCTACATTTTGCACTGCAACCCATGACACTGTGCTAGTAAATTTTAGTAAGTTTCCTCAAAACTCATGGCATGGATAAGAAGACATTTTTGATACCTTTGGATGGATAACTGATTTGCCAAAAGTCATAGAGAAGAACTTAATACAAGAGGTGGTATAAAATCTTTGGGTCCTATTCTGGAATTCACACTACATTACATTTAAATCCGATGGCAGTACCCAGGAGTAAAATTATAGCAATCTTTGGTATCAATTTTACTAAAATTAACAATTTACTTCCTAAAGAGTAAAGCATTCACCAGTACTGTTTATCTCCCAATCTAATTTTGGCCTTCTGAATTGCTTAAATTTGCTAATTTCAGAAGTATACATGGCCTTCCAAAGCTTGCCCTTTGCCATGTATTACACACAGTACATTGTATAATGGACGTTTTTGCTTCTCCTCTGAGTGTAAGTCGATAGCAATTTAGGTGGCAAAGCACATTTGAAACTACCAAGTTTCCCAGCAGGAAATCTTAATTTTGTGGAGCAAGTAATTTGCATTCAAGGCCAGGAGCTAGTTCCAAGAGACACATTTACCAATTGCTTAACTAAGTGTTGAGCCAAACCACAATGACATACATGCAAAAAATACTGTTTTGCTGCTGCAGATAAACATGGTGTCATATGGTGGCTTTAGAATTTATAATCATTATTTGTGCTTATTCCTAAAAACTTGGAATCAAGTATGCTATTCCAAGCCTGTGGCCTATTATGAAAGTATGTCAGTCACTTAAAATGTTAAGAAAATACTAAAGTCATTTTGGGTATTAGAGATGGTTAAGATGTAGCACACAATCAAATAGAAAGACAAAAGGATCCATGAAACATCTTTAATCAGATTAATTTTATTTACTCTTAAATCTTCTAAAGTGTCCTGAATTTAGGTGCATTTCAGAGTGTTGATAGATGGAATTTCACAGCACCAGGTAGATTTTCCGGGTCTGGAAAATCTAACCAATTTGGTTGTTAAAGATTTTTAAAAAATGGTTACAATTTCATCACTATAAACAAACTTCATTTTTATGCTTTATTTCTTCCTAGCAGCAAAGTATAGGGCACATCTCAAATCTCTGATGGAGACAAAATGAACTCTTATGACATTCTGCCTCAATCTGAGTTGATTTTCAGATTTGAGATTTAGATAATTTAGAAGGTATCTATTTTCAAAACAATTCCTATGTTTATAAATTCAGATGCAGCCTAAAATTATTATTTTCATTTAATTGTTGTTAGTTTGTCATTTATCATGTGACTTCTTAATGAATACTCTCATTCTCGTTAGCTGTGATTTCACTATGAATACAACAAAAAATAATAAACTCCTGGGTTGAAGCAAACCGAGTTCAAATATTAGAAAGATATTTCTATAAGAAACACAAGAGTAGATTTTTTTTAATGGCAATTACAGAATGTACAGGCTTGTTGCAAATGGTTTAAGTCTTGATAACCTATATTGAACTAGAGTGAATGAATCTCTTGAAGTATATTCCACACCTAATCTATTCAGTCCCTGTAGAAAAATGAGGAGGTAGGTAATGATTTTGATTTAATTTTATATATTTTTATTTTTGTCTACTATGATAGATAATAAAATACAAATTTAAATATTGAAATGCACGTTCCTCAAAACAGTCAGGTTTATTCCCTAAAAATGTTTTTAGGAGAAAAAGGAATTTTATATTCCAGTCTTAATTATACTCAGGTGTAGAAATGCTTCTTTAATGGAAGTTGAGGTCAGGTTTTTTTAATGCCTTGTGAGTGCAAGGGAGACCCTACTAAAGATTGATATATTGCATACAATATGTTTTATTACCTGATGGTGAATATGTGAATAAACTGAAGCACTCTATTAGTGGAAACTTTCTGTGTGGGTTTTAAGTTAACAGTTGAGAGCTTTCCTTTGGCCTGCTTTCCCTTGCCTTCTTTGCATTGAGTGGATATCACACCAGTCTTAATCCCTTTTAAATTACATTTCTGATTATGGAACAGAATTGCACACAGTTCTCCTACCGTACTACTAATATGCAATCTGTGAGCTTATTTCCAAGGCCAGGATTTGGTAACTATTACCCTTTAACAACTCTATATAATAAAATTAATTTTAGAAAGTATTTTGTATGTTTATCTTCCATTCTTGTCTCTCATATTTTGTATGTTAAAAGTCTAAATAATAAATGTAGCTTAAGACCAAACACTACAACACTTAACAAAAATATTCATTATATCCTATAATTAGCTATTTCTGTGGTGAATCACCATAAGCAACTAATGGAGCATCAAAATAAAATATGCATGAAATTCATATAGAATTTTGATCGAAAACAGAGGGCAGAGCATGACTACATGCCATTTTCCCCTCTTCTGCATTTTGTATGATACAGAGCATATTTCTTCAAGTACCACCATTTTCAAAGTTAGACATTTTAATAAATGGCTATGAATACAATGGACCTCCTTCTAAGAGATATTAAAAAGCTAAATTTTGCCTACTTGGTATTTTCCTTTTGCTTCTGTTATCCTTGCACTTTTGCATCCCTGATCATAATGGTAACTGACACCACTCAGGATCTTTAGCATTAGTCATTTTATGAGTAATGTCTACATGTTCCTTGCTGTATCTTTTGTTTATCTAATGACTGTAGAATTACTATGACAGAGAGTCTATAATCCCTAAGGATAAATCTGAACAACCACTGTGAGTCTGTGATGTATGCTCTGCTTATGAGCCTTTACCATAGTAGGAATAGACACATGCTGCTTTGGGAGTCAGGAGAATTAAGCAAAATCACAAATTGCTGAGAAATTAACATTTGAATATAAAATTATGACATGACAATCATATTCCTCTGTGATTCTGGAATATCCTGCTGTGAATCATCCTTATAGTTTAAAATCAACAATTTAAAATCAACTCATACAGAAATCAGAATGCCAGACATATGTTTGGATCTAAAGAACACTTCCAGTGACAGTATGACCACAAAGTAGTTTGCAAATAGATTAAACAACTATCATAAATTTCAGACATATAATACAAAAAATACTTGAATAATGTGACCAGTCATCAACAGTTTTTAAGAACAGTGTTTAAAAAAAAAAATTACAAAGAAGCTTTAGAACATGTGAGCACAAACTTTCTACACAGAAACAGAAGAAAGAGAGAAAAAGGGTTTACATGAAGACCGAAGAGCCCGTGACAGAGATGAAGGAAAGCTGTTCAAAAAGAAACATGTTTTCCAAAATAATTTTCTTTTTGTAATGAATTCATATTTACTCTACTACTCTAACAAGCCTTTCTCCTCAAATTGGGTCTTTCTAGATGAGAGGACAATAACGCTATATATTCATATAACTATATTCATTGCTCTTGTTCAGGTCATCTTTCTAACACTTATGTCTTCAGTAATCTCTCCGTAAAATAAAGTAAATATAATTGCTGCTGTTCCTTCTGATAAAAAACATTGTGCAAAATTTACTGCATTTGTTGTTCTGTATTCATTACCTCCAGGAAAACCTTGTTCTAGGTAAAAGACAATTTGCTGTAGGAAAATTAGGTGTCTCAAGGAAGTACTATTGGCCTGTTGGTTCTGACCTTGCTGTGCCATCTATTTGATACTATGACATCAGCTGTAAAAATAATAGTAAAAATATTCAACTGCAAAATGGAATGAGCCACATGAGATACTGATCTTTGAAATCACACTAGCAAAACATTGACATATACCACAGGGTTTTATACCTCAATGGGCTTTTTGGTATGCAAAATATTTGTGCAGTCACAAATTGCTGTAGAACTGCCTTGAACTTGTTTCCCACTGCTGACATGCTAGTGGGACATCAGTGGCACATAAAGAACTGATACACTTGTGGCAGAAGCATACCCAGATCTGCTGTCATGGAAGAGGCAAATGCCTAGGAAATTGACTTGAAATTAATGAAATGAAAGAGGGATAAAATGCAGATCTTGTTTTAAATTAGACAATGTTTCTTGCATCTATAATAACTTGCTCTGGTACCAGTTCTTGTAAAATTTCGTTTCAACACAATTCAACAATTACAAATGTTAATAAATTCCTTCAACAGCAAAAAAAAAAAAAAATCTTTGATTTATCATCCAAAAATAATGGGAAACATTAGGAAGAAATATAACAAAAATTAATACTTGTGAAATTTATTTCTTATATTTTAAGATTCAGAATTCAAAAATCAAATGTATGATGACCCAAATAGAATAACCTTTTGCACATATATCCATTTGGAGCCTAATGAATACTGTATTGCTACTATAGCCACTACTGCATTACTATTGTAAGATTTATTACCTTTTGACATAATGACACATAACACAAAGAGCACATGGAAGTTTTAAGATTAATACACACTACTGGATTCTTTTTACTCTGACACTAGTTACAAGGCATGATTTACCTCGTTGAGCTTTGCTACTGGAAATGTCAGAACCAGGTTTTCACAATATATGATGGAAAATGTGGTCCTTATGAAGAGCTGTATTTCCCCTTATAACAGAATCTATACTTGAATTTCAAAACCAAAGAAGTGTTCCAGGTTGCAACTAGTCATCATTAATGCCTACATGTGAACTGGACACTCTGCTATGAGCAGGCTTTTCTTAGGTAAAATTAGTCCATATTTAAGTCACTACTGGAGACTTCCTTTCTCTTGACCCTTTTATGTAATCTAGGTGAATAATATTACACAATTTCTAGTGGGATAAAAAATGTGTCTGCAAATGGTTTAGATAGAGAGCAAGAAGATGCCATTTTTTGCCAGAAGAATATGTCTTCATTTGATGGTTAGAGTGACAGTGAAAGAAATTAAGAAATACAACTGAAGAACATGAAAAGATAAATACATGTGAATGAAAATTATGGAGCTGGGAAGCAGCTTACTGGGAATATGTACAGGGATCCAGGTGAATGAAGAAATACATTTTTTATACAATGAGAAGGTTCAAAGGCAAGAGAATCTTGATACAGGAAAACACATACAAAAGCAGTGGTGAGGTAGACTTGATTTCAGAAAACCATTTCATCAGCTGATACTAAAAGACACTGGAAGCTCTGGGACAGTCAGGAATAAACAAAAGTTTCTAAGAGGGTCATGAGAGTCACAATGGGAAGTGAAAGAAGAAAAATAGGAACAGGAGTTCCAAACTCTCTTTTGCAGTCTGTTAAAGGAAAAATGAGAAAGTTATCTTTTTCTGGTATCACATCTTTCACAATAACCATATGAAAGAGAATCCAAATGTTTACAGTCAATGTTTTCTTGCTTGTGTTTTTATCCATTGATTCTGATGAGACACATGTGAAGGGCAAAAGTGCATTTATTAACTGGTCATGTGTCACCAAGCATGCAGACGTGTGTGCTTAGTCTGCCTAGGCTTCTTTCCAAACTCAGTGCTACCTTGCATGTCACATGATTCTAGGGCCCTTTAAAAAGGGCTTTGATGTTTTCCAGCACAAGCAGAAGGAAAGATGCGATCTGAATTCAAGCTGTGTTCACTCTCAGAATTGTAAGTGGCTGAACTACAGCTGTTAGCTTGCATGTGTATGATTTACTCTGTCAGGCAGCCCACCTTATTTCATCTGACTCCATTCTCTAGCTCAGCAGCAGCATGTATTGAATTTTTTCAATAATGTGGACCTGGGTAGTGTGGTTTTGAAGTTGGACTAAGATGGGTACTAAAAGGATTCAATTATCCCACCTCCACTCACAACTCTTTTGGCTGTGTCCTTGACAGGTTTTGCATAGCTTACTCATTACCTCATAGCGTTAAATGCTATAAACAAGGTCAGAGGAATGACCAGCATTGAATACTTCTGTTAAACATCTCTGAAGGGGCTTTTGCTTTATTAGATGGAATAAAATAAAGATGTAAATATTTTGGCATTTGCTGAAGAGAAAAGGAAGTTTAAGGAATTATTACGAGACATAATATACAGGATAATCTTCTTCTGCAAGCCTGAAAACTCTGAGAAATCAAATCTCCCTCAGGATTTTATAGAGGAAAAGAATGGCCACAAAGTGCAATGTCTGCATAAGGGTGGGCTATGACAGAGCTGTACTCCCATAAACCAACACAAGGATTGACTATAAATACTACAGGTTTCCATTAGCAAGGATGGAAATATTCCATGAAGAACAGCAGCTTTGCCTGAAAATGTGAATTTTCTTTGGAAAAGAGCTTCCTTTTGGTGGTGTCTGCAATCCTCTCCTTTCCAAAAACCTTTCACTTAAAATCCTCATTTTATTCCCTTTTCCAGTGTAATCCCAAACCTCACAGACAACCAATCATGACTGAGACATTTGAGCTTCTTAACTATTTTCATCTGATTTACTCTTTTACTAGTGTTGCTGATAGTGGAATAATGTGTTCCCCTTTACTTAAATGTTTCCATTTACTTCAATCCATTTAATTCAAGATTTGCAAGCCTTGGCCAACTCAAAAGAACTTTTTCATTATAGATTTCTTTAATAAATTTGCTCACCAGGTGCTCTCTCAGCTCTACTTCAAATAAATGCCTCTTTCCTTTCTTTAAAAATAAAATCATAAAAGATGGATGTCCATTTATCTGAAAAAAATTTGCATGCTCATAATTCTACTTTCCCTCCAACATTTTTCTCCCTCTATTTTGACGTAATTTACATCTGTACATTCTCAAGAGAATGGGGACAGGAGGGAAATTATTCTGTTTCTTATACTGTGGACTAAACGATACATGTTCTGCTGTTTTTCACATTTAAAGTCTGGAACACTCTCCTCTACTTTCAGACTGAAAACTTGACTGAACTTCCATCAACCCCAACAGTGGAACTGCACTGTAACTCTTTGTGCAGACACAAGAAAGCTGCTAGTTGTCAATGAACACCTTGATGTATTCAAGATTTGCAAATAACCAAAACTACTTTGCAAAGAAGAAAATTGAAAGAGTCATTTTAAAAGACTCCATCTTCTACCACCTAATTTCTCTATAAAATAAGGCAGAGCTGATTTTTTCTGTGGTTGAATGGAGGAAAATAGTTTAGGATAACTGGCATTTTTCAAGCATATTCCATCATAACTTGTGACAGGGAATAACCACAGCTACAAATTACACAATTCTCTCAAACTGAGTAACCTGGGATCAGAGGAAATGGAACCTTTTCCTAAGATCTTTTACTTCTGGAATTTAAGCTTAAATAATTCACATTGTTTTTCATATTATTTCCTGCATCCTCTCCAGTATATAAAGTGTGTTCTGTGCTAATCTGCCATACTGGCATCAGAGCAAAGCAAACACATCCTATGCAACAAAGGGAACTACGGAGTCTTATTTTCCTTTCAGGATCAAGGCATAGGCAGCAGGTCAGAGAGATGAGAAAGGAAGGCATTTCTCATAACTCAATGATTTTAGGTGAGTCAAAAATAAGATTTTACATATTTACATAGAGAAAAATCAGATTGCATTTACAGTATCTCTTGTCAGGCACATGATTCCCCACTGATAATCTTTGCTGAAAATCAGGGGAGTTTAAATTGCCCATTTTGTTTACTTTATTTGCTACAGATCAGACTTACAGACTATTGGCTGTTTGTCATGCAAGCAAGTTAAAAATTTTCAGTGTAACTTTGCTTCCCCTGGATGATTTCACAAATATATTCCTAAGAGCTGCTAGAATACTGCACCTGCTGTTTTTCTGCTTGCTGCGGGTTGGGCAATTGTTTTGGAAAAAAGTATTCCTTATTAAAGTTTTTTTTAATAATAACATGCTACTAAAAAGAAGATGAAGTAGTTTAAAACGTGCAACCCATTATTTCTGTGCCAAGCAGGGGCAATGACTAAAATTAAAACTAATTTTTAAAATATAGGAAAAAATGTTGGATATTGACGTTTGTATCACAAGCACTGTACATAAACTAACAGAAGTTATAGCAACCATGGTCAATAGATATGACACTATTTCTTCTTCTATTCACTTTAGCATTAAGAAGAGATTGAATAACAAATCAGTATCCTAAAATATTTTTAACACGTAAAGCAAATTGTTTCTACATTTTCTGAGGACTTAATGACAGTGTCCATCAAATAAAGCTGTTTTCAAAATACATTTTTGAGCAGTTGACTAGGTAGGCGGACTTAGGTGCCTGTGCTGTAGATGTGTAGAAATTAAAAAAAAAAAATTAAAGGAAAAAGAGAAAAAAAAAAAAAAGGAAAATTATTTACTTTGTGATACTTTGCAGGAAAAAAACCCAATGAAGTCCAAATCATCCACCTTTAAAATTAAGAGTCCATATATAGCTCAAGAAATATTGCATATTTGCATGCTGGTAACCTAGGAATAAAAATAAAATTATTAAAAATAAAGTAAAAAAGAAGAAGGGAAAAAATTTCATCCTTCAATCAGGACAGAAGTCGTGATTCTCCTGTCCATTCTTCATCCGACTTTCAAATTTCTACCTTGCCAGTGTTCACTTTGGGCACAATTACCCAGAAAAATACATTACACTTTCACTTATAGTTGTGTTGAATGACCCACATTTAGAGGGATATTACTGCAATTAGTCTCCAATGGACCATTTTCTGCTTGTTAATAGACATCTTCTTCGCTGCAGCGTTCCCCTGACTTTGGGTGCTGAACCTTGGCTCGGAGAACCTGAGCTTCTCTGTTTCAGTCAGATGCTTCTGTTTGTTTCTCCAGTTTTTATATAGTTCTCTTTTATGGTTATGTCTGTCAGAAGGGATTAAAAAAAAATTATTTTTCCTCCCTACCCATTTACAAAAAGTAAATATACTTTCAGCCTCAGATTTCACTTCTTGTTATCATTAAGAGATGTAGATGTAATCCTGTCTAATGCTGAAGCTACAAACGTTATTCCAGCATTTGTAAGAAATGTTGATTTAAGTATCAATGGGTCTTTTTTTTCACCAGGAGAGAGACCTCGTAAGGACTTTGTAAAAATCCACATTAATTTTGCTTATTACTACAATAATGCTTCTTGTTCCATGATGCATGTTCTTATGCCATGTACCATGTTTTGGAAGATTTCTGGGATTTTGGGCTGTTAGCTATCTCTGTGACATTTTAGATTTCTTTTTTCCAAAGAAAATCTGAGAAAGTTGGTGCCTTTCCTCCAACACATTTGAACTAACTTTGAATTTTACAGGCAGAGTAAACTATTGCTCTTTCTGTTTTTTGTTAGTTTGTTTATTTGGTTTGGTTTTCTGTTTGTGTTTTTGTTTTGTTTTTTTAAGAAAATAATTTAATCTGAACTCAGATGTTGAATATAGGCATAAGTACCTACAAAAGTGTAAAAGTCAAAGTGTCTAATTATATTAGAGAGAAAAATGATGCTCTGATGGAGGATTTTGAAATATCTAAAGCTAACCTTATGATATTAATGAATATGGCAGTTTTATCTGAGATTCTATAGAAGAACATTTGTCTTACTGCCTAGGCAAATTTAAATGATGGGCAAAGATTTAAATAAATAAGATTTAACAAGGATGAAATTTGCATAAATTTAGAGGGAATGGGAAAATATCTACTAGATTTAGTACAGGAAAATTATTACTTCATGCCACATTAAATGGTTATTTTTCACTATTGAAAAAAAGTAAAAGTCAAATAAGGACCTGCACAGACAGGAACCAATACTACAGTTTTAAACTGAGAAAATCTCAGATTGGTTGTTTTTTAAAAAAAAACATTTATAGTCGCATCTCAGAATAGTATCTTGGATTCTTCCCTGCTTGAGGGTATGACCTAAAAGGAAGAGACTCCTGGAGAACTGAGGACAGACTTTGATTATGTCATTATTATCTCTTATCCAGTTCAAGAAATATTGAAACTAAAAAGGTTGCTTGCTGAAGGAAGTAATAAATAAAAACTAGGACTTACTATTTAACACTCCAACTTACTGTTTTATTGGAACAGTTTTTTTCCAGATCAGTTTTCCAATAAATCAGTTTCAATAAACCAACAAATCAGACCATAAAATTGAAAACTAAATAGGTCAGAATCTTATTTCTTATCTCAGCAATGATTTTTTTTTTTTTGCAGTAAATGATCAAATAAAGACACAATCTTAAAAGTTCTCAGGGATTTTCACAAAACTCTATCTTATCTTTATGGGAGTCATGTGGCTAAACTTTTCTGTAGCACCTTAAATTGTGCTTGCTCTGTGGTGTCTCAGAAAATGAACTTTGCATACTGTAAATAAGGTTGCTCAACAACATGTGTGAGGTTAAATAAATACATCACTGTATGAATGCTTTATTACCCTAAGAGATAAAAATGCATTGCCTAGAGGCTGTTTCCAGTTCTTTTGTGGCAACAATAAATTAATCAGATCTACTTTGTTATTTTAGCTGCATTTGATTAAATGTGCAGGATAATAAAAGGGAAGTTTTAAAGGAAATATAAAACTCGAAATGCAACGAAACAGCAGATGAGAAGTATCTCATTTAATCCACAGTGCTTTGATTGAAAAGAAAGTAAATGTAACAGAGTTTTTTGAAGAGAAGATCTAAAGAGCAAATTATTGATTAAACTGTCACCCCAGAGAGTCATTTAAGGTAGGACACCAGGAACATTTGCTTTCATCCCAGTGTCTACACATAGCACACCAAATGCTATGATCATGGGAAACGCAGTTAACTTAGATGAGGTAATATCAGCATAAGAAGAATGTTAAGAGAATATCCACAACATTATTCAACAGTTAGCTACTGTTTAGGACAATATTAAATTATTTACAATATTAATTTTGCTTAAGATTTATTTGATGATAAATTATTTGTTGATGTGTTGTCTGTCCTTATTTTGTGCATATATCAGACAAAGACCTGATATTTAACTGTTTAGAACAAGCAGAAATGACAGCTCACAGTTTCAGGATATTGCATTCCAATAACTGCCATGGGGGTATCCTTATTTCTAACATATCTTAATATCATTTGAACATGAATATCTGCTCAGGGATGTGAAGATGTAGTATGACTCATAATAATGTTAATTTAAATGAACATTGTTCCTCTAGGAACAACATAAACCAAACTGAATATTCATTAAACTGATAAGAAAAAAAAGAAGTTTTTTTCTGAATGGAGTATTTACAAAACCCTCACTTGTAAATTTAATTTTGTAATTATTAAAAATCAGCAATAATTAGTGTTTGCTTTGCTGTAACTCAAAGGAAGATAAACATGATCATAATTTAAGGGAAATGACTAATAGCTCATGACATAAAAAATGTCATACTGATCTGCTCCATCTATTTTGTAATTATCTAATTTATCTGGAAATCTTGAAGAAATGTTAAACAAACAGCAAAGAATGAATTCTATTATTAAAGAAGAAAATAATCTACTGAACCACAATTAAATATCTGCAAATTTTTATCTTTGCCATTTTATGAAAATTATCACAGACAAATTTTACCTTTTGAAAAAGCATATATGCAGTATGTCACATTTTCTTATATGGAAAGAGTTGTTGTATTAAGACTTTTATTTTCTTTTCTGAACTCTGGATGAAAGAGATTAAAAATGTCTCCTTCACTGGGAACAAAATCATAATGGAACTCAGAAAGTTCTCTGAGGGTGATATGTCTAGTCAATTTATAGATAGAATACATGAGCAAAAGCTAACAATGCACAATGCACATTATCAATGTTCCTTCATTACTGTTGCTCCTACTCACTTTTTATGTTGAACATAATAAGTAGTTAACATAAATCTATTGTGAAAATACACTACTACATTTTGATCTGTACAGCTTCTTCCATTAGGATTGTGCACCCCAAACCCAAAACAAATGCCTTGAAATATTTTGTCATGACAAATTCTTATGATCTCCTAATGAAAATAATTTTTCCTGGAATTTTTGTTTTGTTTTGGTTTTTTTTTGGAACTGACTGAAGTCCCAAGTGAATTGTTTTCATTTTTCAGGCAAAATTTCTTAGAAACCTCAGCTGAGAATATATACTGTGCAAACCACTTGAAAAACATATATGCTCATGTAAGGAAGACAGTTGCACAGCATGCAGCTGGCCTCTGGGAAAGAAGAGGAAGAAGAAAGGCCAAACTAGAAAGCAAGTAGGAAGGCTCTATCCCCAGATATCTGCTTTCATACTGATTTAAAGAAATATGAACATTGATCTAATATCAATGTCCATCTATTAACGGACAAAGACTCTCCAACAATTTGAAGTTAGAAAGTGTATGTTTATTTAGGCCGGGCAGCGTACGGGATAATTCCCCAAAAGTACCCTGCAAAGTTTCATAGGTGATTACAAGGCTTTTATGTACAAAAATGTTGAATATATAAAGCACAAATGCATATTCATACCCTTGTCACCTCCCCTTCTCTGCTTCGTATGCTAATTGGCAAGGAAGCTGTTACGCATGCGTGGTTTGCTTTTCTGAAATGGGTCGGGGGTCTTTTTTATGAGGAATCAATGAAATGATGAAGTAAACTAAGTTTTCTTCGCTGAACTTTTCACCTTTTGTATTCGTGACAAAACTGATCTTTTGGCAGAGTCTGCAGTTTCTTGCCTTCAATCTGTTTCCTGCCATGGGAGGTGTAACTGTCAAACAGATGAACTCATAAATCTAGGCTATCTTATCTAGATCTGGCTTCTGTTGGGTAAAGATTTTGTCTTCTTTTAGCTAGCACAGCAATATCTCTTCTAACTATAATCTTAACATTTCCAAAATTCTTAATTCCTCAAAATTAACATCTCAATACTACCTACAATCCCTTTTGAGCAGTAGCCTAGATGAATTCCAAACTCTTTTGGAATTAATTTAATCAGTCTTCAATATTGGCTGTAGTAGGGTGACAAAAGCCATATGCTAACCAAATTGGCAATTAAAGTACGAGAGTTGGCATACAATTGAACTGGCCTCTAGCAAAAAAAAAAAAAAAAGAAACTACAAGTATGGAGGGGTGTGTGTACAACAGAGAAATAATAATAAGTTTATGCACACTTTTACTAACCAAGGAGAATTCAGAGAATAATTAAGTCCCAAAGTATCCACAGGTTGTTTAAAGTCAACCACCACACGGAGGCAGAAGTGAGAAATAGAGATTTGTTTAATGTTATGGATTCCCCTACACTTATATTTAATTATAAAACGAACAAAGAAAAAAACCCACATTTGTGCAAAATACCTGTTCAGTTATTTACTGAGAAAATTTCAAGTAATTTACATCCATGTATATTTCTTTCAATTCTACCTTACAGAAGAATGTATTTTAAACTCAGATCTGTAGATCAAAGTATGTGTGAAGGCTGATTAATTTTCTTTCATTCAATGTACACCTGTGCAGCTCTGAAGTCTTTGCACCTTTACTGTTGTTGCTGGTATCTGTGGATTTGGAGGACATCTTAGCTATATTTTGGTGTCTTTGATGTTTCATCTGTGTTTTAGATGGTAAACCACCAATAAGAGTATGTCACATCTTGTTTTGGGTTTTTTCTATCTAACCTTTTTAAAACCACATTGTGTCCTGGTCTGCTCAGTTGGTTTAGGGGGAGGTACTTTAATTCACTCTGGGCAGTCCACAGAAGAAACAACATCCTCAGGAGGTTCAATAACAAATTTTTACTTATAAATTGCAAACATTAAGGTAGAATAAGGTATGTGGCAAATTTTAAAACAACATCCGGAGAAAGCAGGGCACTTGACAAACTTTAACTTAGCCAAGTTTAACTTATCCAGACACAATAATGCACTCACTGAGGCATTGACTGGAACTTTTTTGTCTGGCTTACAATATACTTTGAGAAGAAGTTAGGAGAAGAAAGAAAGAAAGAAAGAAAGAGAAATAAAGGATAACAGTGGAAAGATATTACCACCCATGGATAAAGACAAGGTTTGATTGTAGATGTCCTCAGTCAAAGTGATTGTGTTGATCCCTCAGGGGTGGAGAAAAGCCCATAAAACAAAGAGTTTAATGCGCTCAGGCTGCATGGGAATGCCCAGGTAAGTCCACTGGGAGGGGAGTTTTACACTCCCTGATGCAACACTGGTGGATTTGTTCCATCAGACTGTGGATCACGTACAGGGCAGAAGGCCCAAGAAAAGAATGTAGGGGCATTTTAGGGACCTTTGATGGTTTATATTACCTTCTAAGATATGACAACTGTCTCACATCAGTTTAGCTGAGCTAGTTATGCCCCATCAAACAGGATGAGTCTCTTCAGCTATACATGTGAATTCCTCAATATCTCCCCCAGAGGGGTGTTTTCACACCTGAGCCAGTTGTGTAAGAGAGGTCATTAGCATGATAAAAAGCACCATCCCTCCTGAGGATCTACTTCTTATTGGCCTCTTCCCTTACCTAGCTCAAAATCCTGCTTGTTGCTTAACAGAGGTTAACAACAAAATCAACAAAAGGTTGATCTGTTGGTCATCCTCAGATGCTGAGCCCTCTGAACCTAGTGTGTTACCTTGCACATCCTCAGCAAAGCACACACAGCTCTTGCAAATGCAAATTGTTTGAGCCATTAACCACTAATAGTGAGGTCTCACAAGCCATCAATGTCATTTACATATTACCAAATATTTCCTCATTAATGGAAAATTATTTTCTAATTTTTTTTTGTTCTCAGTGTTCTGTGTCATTTAGACCATCACAGGTTATATATTTTAATTCAGTTTCTACATCTAAAGTTTTCCTCTAAGAATTTAGGTACATTACAATTCTGTTATAAATTATAGAATTTGTAAATCCTCATAAAATTATTAACAGTGCAGTAAATTTTCACCTTTGATGTTTTTTTCCTATGTCTTATGTTAAACTTAGATAGGGCACATATTTAGATCTAATTAGCTATGAGAAAATTTCTAAGAACAGACATTCTTGTAACATATTCTCCTAATTGTTACAGCTGAAGTACACCGAAATGGGAATTGGTTTAGTTAACATTAGTATCAACACCTCATAAAAATTTTATGTGAAATATTTTGTTTGAGACAATCCTGATCCACTAAGCAGATCACCTTGTCATGAAAGATCAGGCAGTTCAAGCAGGATCCTTCTTTTCCAGCCCTGTGTTGTCCAGGCCTGATTCCCTGGTTGACCTGCACCTTCTGTGTGAGGGTGTCAAAGCAACTGCAGGAAAAACAGAGACTCACCCACAGCATCTCTTCAGTGTTAGGGAATTTAGGTATTTCTTTATTCTGGCCAGGATGTGCAATAGAAATTATTTCATACACACATGCCTGGGTTGGGCAGTGAAAATCATTCCATCACACGTGGTTCTTTACCCCATTTTCCCCATATTTATAGAGAAAAAAAAACCCAAAGAAATTCTTCTTGTTCATTGACCTTAAATTACATGTTTCTTACTGTCCTGGTTTAGGACAAATTTGGGAGAGAATCTCCAAAGGGGGCTTCTCCAGAAAAACCCACATGGCCCCTCCCCCCAACAGGTTTGGGAAGAATTCCTTGGAGAGAAGTGGAAAGAACCTGTTTATTTAACAGGCACAGCACCCCCCAACTTCCAAAATGAACAATACCAGTTGACACCACTTCCACTGCTCTGAAAAAGATGACAAATTCAGAGAGTCTCTCTTGGGGGTGGTCGCTCTGTTATCACTCC
>VYXF01001754.1:219744-239462 GCA_013397295.1 Polioptila caerulea
GGAACATGATCTCCAACATAAATAGCACACACGAATGGGGATACAAGCATCACCTTAGGACACTTACTATATGATCTCCAATTGGTTATTGATCCCTTCACCTTTGATGCTAACTTGGTTCTCTTATCAATCTTCTCCCAGACCATGTGTTTCTGATCCCTCCAGGGAATAGTGTTTCTTAATGGTCATTTCTCTCCTCTGTATCTTCTGGCTACTCCCAATCTATAAATCTTGAGCTCATCTCCTAATCTGTAAATCTTGAGCTCATCAACCCCCACCCAATGAACAGTCTTAGGAAGAGAAACTTCAATTCCCTTTTCCAACTTCAGAAGTGTAATCTTGTTCTTTGTCTTCTAAGTCAATTTATATTCAAATATAAACCACAGACATTCCCTAACAACTGCCTTCTTGTGCCACATCTCCCCATTTTTCTGGGAGTACTGTAGGTCATTTACTGTAGAGGAATAATGCAGTGACATGGAGTACACAGAGTAGTGGCAACAGCAAATAATGATGAGGAACTGACAAATGAGAAATGTTTTTTAGTTGGAAATCACTGTTTTAGATCAGATCATGTCTTTGTACTACTGCAAACTAGCAAGCTAACTTTTGATATTTTTCGCATTACAGACAACAGCTTGTCTTTGTCTTCTTCCATTTTAGAAGATGGATTTTCATACAAGAAGGTCAAGCATTCAAATGGATTTACTACATCCAAAATTTTTCAATGTTATATGCAAATATTTTTCATAAAATAGAAATGTAGAAATTATATTTTCTTACAAATTATAAATAAGCGCATAAGTTGCATATATCTAAAATGTATTTATTTATGCAGCACTGGAAATAGTAATATCTCTGTGTGAATGCTTTCTGTGTAGAGGATCTACATTTTCATACTTGTATGATGCAATTTTTTAATCTTATATTTACTTGGTTGAAAACTTACATTGAAAGAAAATGTAAAACATTAAAGTTTACACCTGATATGGAAAATACAGTGCTTATAGGTGAGAAAATTATTTTCCTGTGACAAGGAAACTGACGGTCTGTATGAAATTGATTTAATTACTTTATAAAACCAGCTGCTCTTTCCACTGTAATTTTCTCAATGAATGCTACATCCTCTTGCCAGCTACCATTGACACCATTAGCTGCCTTGTCAAAGTGAAAATCCTTTTTCTTTCCTAACCATCTGGGTCTTCTGGTCCCCATAGCTTTCCACTGTTCTACGTCTTGCTGTCTAAATGTAGAATAAACAAATTGGCAATATATCAAAATCCTCTTCCACACAAATATAAATCAGTCCTTAGTTCTATAAAAAAAGTCTATCCAACACAGATTTTCATGGCCTTGCCAGTAGTTCAGGAAAAAGATAAGGACATTTAAGGAGAATCATCTGGATTCATTCATCATTTCCTCCAAATTATAGAAGCAAACACATAAACCTTTTTTTCATGTCTACTTTTTGAGAGAAATACTGCATTTTCATGTGCATAATAAAAAATACAGAAGAAAGCTTTTCCTTTGAGATGGGTTTCATTCAAAATCTGCTCTCTTTTAAATTATGCTGTTAAATTTTGTATGTAAGTTGTTTTTCATGCCTTTAAAATTTTTTCTGAAGGGTTCATTTGGTTTCAGAATTAATAAAATTTAAATTTATGTAGGTATTCCTTCACTTTTTCCCTCTCTACTTTAATTGGTAATAAAAAAGTACTGGCTGAGGCCTGATTTCCATAGTTACACTGGCATTGCCATAACATGGTCCCATTTACTTTAGTAAAGTTACGTTTAATTTGCATAACTGCAATGGAATTATTCTTTTCCAGCCCTTTTCCAAATGCATATATGAAGCAACTAAATAAGGACTTGAAAGTTTAGTAATAGGAAGTATGCACTCATTCACTGTGACATTTAAAAAATTTTATTCAAAGCTGGAGAAAAAAGGAAATACATCTTTGGCAGAAACAGTCTCCCACCTACAGCTTACATTCCGTTACACAAGTCTGAAGTGTCCAGGCATCGTAACGTCTACATATTTACCCAGCTGTTTCCTGGTGGGGTTCTTACACTGGCAGCCTGGGCTACAGTGACGGGATGAGGCTCAGCACTTATAGCAGTCATGGAGGAAAAAGCTGCTATCATCATCTTCATTAACTTGGGAACTGGTCATGGGACATCTGTTATTCTGAGAAAGGTTAGATACACAGAGTGCTGTTTATGTCAGTGTATAAGAAACCTCAGGATATATCCTATGTCTGTTCTACAAGCAAATACAATCTAAAGATAACCTTAACAGATGTCAAAAACAAATTCAAATCCAAATCCATTAATACACTGCAATTAAAAATATAAAGATGAATTATTAAAAATCCCTAACTATGTAGATTTGAAATTGTGTTACTTCAATACCAGTTTTTTTCAATAGATTTGTTTCCATGCAAGCAGAGTCTGTTATTTAGTAGAAATGGTCTAGTTCTGTACCTACATGTTCAAAGAGCCTGCAAGTTAGCCAGAATACAAAACATATCTGGAGTCTTCTCATCACTTTAAATACCTATGAACTGTTGTGACATTTTGGAAAGCTGCAAAGGACTTGAGGAGAAGAGGCAATGGAGTAGAAGGCTTTTTTCCTAAAGTCTTCCAGACATTTCCACTTTGAACTTGGAGTAAGAAGCAAGTTACTAGATCAGCCGTTTAAAATTACTGGTCCATTATCTTGGAAAAAAAGTTATTTTCCTAGAAGGAAGAAAGAAAAAGAAAAGAAATGTCCAAAATTACATCTGTGTTCTCTTTCTCTTTGTACATCATCTGATTCTAGCTGATCCGGTCCTTCAAAAGACTGATCAAATTCAACTGCTTGAATCAGAGAATGTTTCCCATTAGGTTATTAAATATTAAATCAATATGATTTTTGGTTACAATTAAATAAAAGCCAAACTTTTGTTCAAAAGTATAATTCAGGATATACGTTTCATAATGAAGCATGCATATCAGTGTTAGTTATATTTATGCTTATATTTATTTTGGGGAAATTATATTTTTCTTAGAATTTCCAAATTTTCCAGGCTTTAAAAGGTACAATAAATGAAATAAATTATGATTGATGATGATGAGGATAAATTAGACATTGGTAATGAGAGTCTGATTGGTTTTTTTTTTTTATTTTATTTTATTGTTTTGAGGGTTTTTTGTGTCTTTTTGGTAAATAAGATCACAGTACCTGAACTTAAGAAAAACCTGTGTGGAAACCACATATACTGTCCCTTGGGTCATAATAGAAAGCCTGCCAGTTGATCTGCTTTATGTGAACCAGTGAAACACTCCATTTCCCACATTGAGGCCTGTAGTTTTTACTACATCATAATTCTTATTTGGGACAAAGCCCTCCTCAGCCTGCAGTTTCCCTGCAGCAAAACAAGGTATGCATCAGATGCAAAGCATGACCTTAAGAACCATACATTTGATCTGAAAAAGGAATCAACATCCTATGGTCTTGCATTCCCCATGCCTCATCAGACAGATGGAAGTACACTGTCTCTGGTTTTAAAGTGAATTTGTCAGCACTGCTGCTGTCCTTGTTTCAATTTTGCAAGCTTACTGATCTGAATGTGATGTAAATTTAAGAGGAAACACCTCGGTGTTAAAAAAGGATGCGTCTTTGTAAATAATTTTTGCATTTTAAAGCACAGTCACAGTATACTGTATATACCATATTAGATAATATATTTATGGAGGAAGGAGGAGGAGTGAAGTGGAGAGAAAGGGAGAGGAGGGAACAATCTTTTCTCTCCTCCCTCTTCTTCCTTTTCTCTTCCTTAAGAGAGTATAAAAACTTTGTTTCTATTAGGTCTGCTCCTGCAGTGCTCTCACACAGAGACCACTAACAGGGCAGTATGAAATCTAGATTTCGGCTTTCACCTGAAGTCCTGTGACCTGCATCTCTCCCTGGACAGAACTGAGTGAGCTAACTAGCCTAAAGCACTGTATTCACATCTTCTGTTTCACACCACACGTATAAAACAGTGAAATACTCTTTTCTTGAAACAGAGGGTAATATATAGATATCTTGCTGATATGTCAGAATGATCACACCATATGCGCGTCCAAATGCGGCTATAATGAATATTTTAATTCTAACGTTAGCTTAACTCCTCCCATTTCATATAATTACTTCAATGTTCATTGTGCCAGAAATCAAGTACATGAGAAATACTGTAGTCTCACAGTTACTATCACAGAACCAAAGGCTAGCCTGAGTTGGAAAGGACACAGAGGCAGAGGGATCATGAAGCCCAGCTCTGAAATGAACAGCGCATATGGGGATCAAACCTGCAGCCTCGCACCATGCTCTAACCAATGGAGCTAACCCCGGGGCCAGCATTCATCAAAGAACTGAAGCAGCTGCTTTTAATCCATGTTTCTAGAAAGTGCTATTTATTCATCTGGATAAATGTAGTATTAAGATCAGAGGAAGAATTACATGGATTCTGGAGTACATTCTGACCTGATTGATCTCTTTGGAAATATGGGATCAGGATTTAAAGAAATGGAATATGGATCAGTACTGTTATGCTGGAGGCCAAGTGCACTGAGTTGTTGTGTAAAAGGAACATCCTCTAGCAGTTTTGTGAATGTAGTGAGGAAAGGGGAGAAAACAGTCTCTAAATTTTATACGTTGTTTCATAGATTAATAAGATGGTTAAATCAATGTTTAGGGGTTAAAAAAAATTATGTTTTATTAAATATGTTCAGGATTCCTGAATCATTGCTTTTGAGAGATCTACATTTAATTAATTTCCTTCATATTGCCATATTCTTGCATTTCTAAGTGCTAATTTAATTGCATTGAAAGTTAGAGAGCACACTTGCTTCTCAGTTCAGCTTCTGTTTTCTTTCTCTTCTTTTAAATTTGTTCTGGAGGGATAATAAAACAAACACAGTAAACTTAATAGCTATTCTTCTATTCACAAAATTTGGCAGTGAAGTCTGGACAGTTGAGAGGGATTTATGATTTGTAGTATTGGAAGCCCAATGGTGACTCACAAAGAAGCTCAAGAGCTTTTATTGATTACAGTGTTTGAATAACTTGAAGATAACTCTCCGTTTGTTTGTTGACACAGAGTACACAGAAGAATACAATAATAAAAGTCTGTATAAAACATTGGTTTCTCTTACCTGGCATTCCTTGGCAATTGCTTGAAATAAATTAAAAAATATCTATTAATAATTAATATAATATTAATCTATTAATATCTAATATCTATAATATATTATAGATATATATTAATTGTTATTTTAAGTATTTTTAACCTAATGCTCTCAGATCCCTTTCAAACAATCAAGTAGATTTTTTAATCCTTTTTAGTTTAAAGAAATCTGCTAGAAAAAACCAAGCCAATAGTGTATTTTTCAGCTCCTATATCAGTATAAATTTCTACAACAAAACCTTCTTTTGTTTTGGGTTTTGTAATACAGTATAAACTTCTACAGGAGAAAAGCTATGGAGACCTTATCAAAATACTTGAAAGTGATGAGTGCTTCTCTTCTGCAGCTAATATTTCTTAAGCAAATAAAATTTAGTTAGCAGACTGTAAAACTCACTGCAGTTTTTTCAACACAGTACACAGACATCAAATTAACATGTTCTTCCAAACAGGAGACTGAGAATATTTAATAATTTTGAAAAAAAACCAAAACAAATCCACTTCATAACTACTTGAATCTATGATAGGTCATTCTCAAAATTGTTCTTTAAGAGGAAGATGTGACCTAGAAGCTTCATCAGGCAAGAAATTTTAATAAATCATGGTGACATGAGGAGCTGTTAAAGGACCTGAAAAATCAAAATGGTATGATACAAAAGTAGAAATTAGGCAAATTGACCAGGAAATAGAATAAATGCACAGAGACAAAACTAAGTACACTGAAATGTGATATGAGCTTCAATTAGTAGGGAGCACAGAAATAAGCAGAAAAAAAATTCTACTTATGTGTTAAAAGGAAGATAAAAGCAAAGGAATAGGAAAGTTCATTAATTACTATGATGTTTAGATAGTAACAAATGAATCAAGATGTTTAGAATATTCAAAATCTTCATGCTTCCACCTTCAGAGGAAAGAAAAAGCAATAAAGAAAGGAACAAGGAGGAACACTGGAAGTAACAGACAAGTTGACACAACTTTGTCTCCTTCAGTATTTTTGGAACAAGTTATTAAATAATTTGCAATAAATAAACCCATAAAGAAGTAGTAACCGTAGGACACAGTCCATACAGACTTTTCAATATACCTTAATGTCAAATTCCCTACTTCCCTACTTCAACCACTGACATGATGTAAAAGATAGTCAAGATTTGTACTAAATCTGAAATATAAAAGGACAGTTAAGTCTACCCCTCTCAAGCACAGAAAAAGGACAAACAAAGTGCAGATGCATTTTAGGTCATGCTCAGGTAACATTTTTGAAAATGTCATAGTTGTTGTAGCAGACAGAAAAAAATATACCTTTGTGCATCAAATTAGGCTGGGTTTAGAAGGATTGTAAGTTATTTAAGACAGGATCATAATATGATCTTTTAAAATTTAGACCTCAAATAAAAAAACCAAACAATATATAATATACAGGAGAATTTAAAGATATATATTTAAGAATATGAACTTGAATCAACTAATACAAAGAGGAGAAAATACCTACCTCTGTGTAAATAAGACAAAAACCAGTAGTGTGATACAGGAATTCAACTCCATAAAGCTACTGGAGGAAATGCATGTACAGAGAGAATTCTGTAAGTTTTCTCAGGTATGCTCATCCACAGTGTCTAGTTTTGACCCTTGCTGTTCCCAGATATTTTTAAAAATGGGAAATTTTTGAGAGAAAAGCCAGAAGTTTTAAATGACATGGCTTTGTAAAAAATGTTGGAATAAAGGCATCAATTTCAGTTTAGAAAAGAAAATAGAAAACAATTTTATTTAAAGAGCTCTCATATGGTGTTGGTGAAAAAGTGTTCTTGTGGCCTTTGTGAGTTACGTTCTTCAGAAGTTGGAAACCTAGCAAGTTTTATCTGTACATCAGTGCCTCTAGTTCCCTGAATGACATTTTGTAACTTTCAAGATACAAGAGAACATTCTGATAGTTGGAGCAAAATGGTATAGTTCAGATATCTGCTTAAATATCATTATAATACCCTTTGAATCAAACATTCAAACAGTCTATTTATTTCTCTTCACCTGACACGAAAACCACATTAAGACTTCCTGATTCTCTGCCAGTTTCATAGTCAGAGAGAAAACACGGGTAAGAAAGAATATTTCACTGATCATAGGCCCTCACTTCCTGGAAATGTTCCATAAGATTTATCTGGAAACTGGCTGGAAGCTCAAGAATGATGTCATCTGTGTTTCATGTATCTTAGTCTATCGCACAAGAGAGACCTTTATATTCTTGATGCCAAATCTTGCAAATGTTCAGTCACGCATTTCACTTCAGCATGGAGCAACCAAAAACATCAGATGAAACTGTCTATTCATCAGAACTGAAATATTCACACCTCAATAAAGAGCCAAGAAGAGATCTGGTACTGAGGGAACATATGAAGGAACTACACATTATGTCAAATATTTACCAACAGTTTGATCATTTCTTACTGTCTTTTGGCATGTAAATTTGCGAATGGAACAAGAAATATCCATTATAGAACTGTCTCCAGCTAGTTTTACATTTACCATTCCTAAGCAATTTCATAAATTAGGCCTGGCTGACATGTCACAGCCTCATCTCAGAAAAGTCACAGAATCACAGAATATTCTGAGTTGGAGGGACGCAATAAGGTTCATCAAGTCTGTCTCTTGAGCAAACGGCTCAAATGGGGATCAAACCCACAACCTTGGCATAAGTGCTTAAGTAATTTTATTAAATCACAACCGTATAGGTAGCATCTCAGGAATTTATATGGTCTGTATTATTTGCTTTCGGGAAAAAACCTTTTGATCAATACAAGCATGATGGAAATACCCAGTGCATGCCTTCTGTGGTAATATTAAATATTTTTGTTAAATATTTTGCATAGAAAACTTGCCCATGTTAGAATATTTTTAATTACTCTTATGCCTTGTTTTTTATCATGTTGTACCTCCCTTTTTCTGGATTATTTTTTATATTCTGTATCAAATAAAGATAATACTACAGAGGCGTCGTCAAGTCTGTGTATGTCAGGGAACCTTAGTTGAGCAAAAGACACAGCTGAAGACTCATGTCTATACCACTGAGAAAATTCACTGGGGCTATACCTTCAAAATGCATATTGCAGAGAGAAATGAAAATCTGTAAGAAGACACAGATGATTCAAAACATAAAATGGCTCTGATACAAAGAGAAACTGAATACATTAAGATTCTTCTAAAAGCCTTAAGAAATGGAGACAAATCTATGCAAGGTATTATGAATGGCAGATACAATATGGTGCACCAAGATATAGTGTAAGTTAACACAGCTTTTGAACACAAAAAGAAACACAAGAGCTGTGGAAAAGACTATTTTGCTTTAAGATGAGCAGGAAGAGTCTAATCTGAGACAAGGAGACTATGATTACAAAGTTGTTTTGGCAGACACTTTCATACTAAGTGTCTAGTTCTGCTCTAAGCATCAATAAGTTCTATCTTCTCCCTGATACACTTTTGTAACCACTATTGATTTTAACAAAAAAAGAAGTGTATGAAAAATACTAGTCTTTTCTCAGAAAATAAAATTTTTTCGATAGTAGGACGTGGTCCCTAGCAGTTTTGCTGGGGGTTTTATTTGTTTTGCTTTTTGTCCTAAAAGAGAACAAAAAGTACATGCAAAATCAGAAAGCAACAAAAAGAAAATCCCAGAAAGATATACATATTTTTTTTTTAATTTCACATGATGTTCTTTTCAGGAAAAAACATAATCAAGTTATATTTTTCCAGTTTTCTTCTTGCTTATATGGGAGGCATTTATGAGTTTCATGTTCTGTCTCTTGCCAAAGATTTTGCTATAAAAGCCTTATGACAAGTCAGATCTGTTGAAGAGGAAGCAGTCTTGGTAAAGGAAGGGAAATTCTTTTGTGTTTCAGATTTTCTGATCTCTGTCCTTCTATCAAATTCAGCTGCTTTTTGCCAGTTAGCTGTTTCAAATGGATGACAAATTTAGTTTCTCCTTGCAAGCAAATGAAACTTGACAAGCTGGATCTAGGCGCCTGGGCAAATTACAACACTGAAAGCCCTGCCAGGATTTTAATCTAGAGTAAAAACATTCTTCTAACCAAACATAATTTCATACTATTAATGGTTTATCACAAAGACTTCTAATTTTTTAACAAAAATAATTATATGCCCTATCCCTGGATTTACATTTTGTTTTGACTTCTTTTTTTTCTTTTTTTTTTTCCCTTGCATTTATTCCAAAGCCCTTTGTATTAAGGGCTAATTTAATTAATATTAAAATGACAATATCCTTTGTCTTTTGCAATCCACAAATACATGTAAATATATTTTCAGATTCTGTTGCAATGTTTCATTTAAAAGTAAAAAAAAAATTCTTGGAATATAAGAGCAGATATTTCTTGTTTAGCTGCCTTTTATAGAAGCTGTTTAGAAATCATTTAAAAGCCAAAATCATTTTCCATTGAAATACTGTAAATTGTTTACTTTTCCCATTCTATTTTCTACAGTCTCTCTACACCTACTCATATCATTGTCTAGTCCATAGACAATGCCTTCGGTTTTCTGTTATATTCAAGGTCTCTTCTGAGGGAAAAATAGTCTTTTTCATAAAGTTTTGTTACGGCTGGTTCTTCCTACATAGAGTCTTTCACTATTTTATCTGAATTATATCTCTTCTTAAAAATTCCTTCCAGCAAAAAATATTCCTTTAATAAACCCCACTCAAGAGGAACTGGGACCTGATCCTTACCTTGGCTATGTTAGTAAATGCATAACTAATCTAGAATCTAATTGAATTGAATCATATTTAATTAAATAAAAATAAATATAATAGTTTGAAGGGGCCTACAACAATTATCTGGTCCAACTGCCTGATCACTTCAGGACTGATTGAAAGTTTAAAAGCATCATTAAGAACATTGTCCAAATGCCTCTTAAACACTGACAGGCCTGGAACACTGATCACCTCTCTGAGAAGCCTAATCCAGTCTTTGACCTCCTTGGTAAAGCAATGTTTCCTAATAACAAGTCTAAACATCAGCCTGGGGCAGCTTCAAACTACTCACACAAATCCTATCACTAGATATCTGGGAGAAGTGATGTCCCCATCTCAGAAAACTGTAGAGAAATGAGGTCACTCCTCAGCCTCCTTTTCTGCAAACTAGACAAGCTCAAAATTCCCCTCTGCTCCTCACTGGACATTTCGTCCAGCCCCTTCACCAGCTTGGTTTATCATCTCCTTTGGACTCAATAAAGGACCATCACACCTTTCCTAGACTGTGGGGTTCTGATCCTGTGCTTGTGGTGAGGAGGCATCAACAGTGAGTGCAGTGTAATAACCACATCTTTTCCCCAGCTGGTTATACAGTGTTTGATACACTCCAATGCTGACTCCTGCTGAGCTGGCTGCCAACCAGACTCCCCATATCCCTTCTTTCAAGGCTGCTCTCCAATCACTCCTGTTTCCATTTACATTTGTGTCCAATGTTATTCTATCCTGGGTGCAGAATCTGACATTTGTTCTTGTTAAATTAAATGCCATTATTGCTAAGTTATCATGCTTAAAAGAAAGATTATGATCTCTCTCAGGCTCCTTCATTAGCTTTCCACCATGTTCACTCTCTCACTAAAATATAGTTTAGCACAACTGAACATATAATAATAATAATTTCATCTCTAACCCTGGCTCTAACCTTAATCTTAAGCCCAGATGGCATTGATTGAGAAGAATCTACCCCACAAAATAACAAGATGTACTTGGAGAGGTCTTTCTCATCCTTCTTGTCTGGACTCTTTAGAGCATCTAAGACCATAGGGGAACTTTCCTTTGCAGGACCACTAAATGAAAGACCAAGACTCATCTGGATTTAAACAATCAATTTTATTTTTTTTTAATGTCATGGCTGGATGGAGTGCCTGCTAATGTATTGAGCAGAGGGAGGAGCTGACCCACAGAATCCATCCAATGTAAATCCCTGAGAAAAAACTTTGTGCAAAATGACATGGTGAGAAAAGAATCTACAGGCAAAAGACAGAAAAAATTTTATTAATTCCTGTCCTGATTCTTTGCAATTCTTTGGCTATCTGTGGCTGATGGATATGTGTAGATACCCCAGGTATCTACCTGTTCCTCAACATTGACATCAACAACAAAGGTATATGATTAACATCTTTCAGGAAAGGAATCTCTAGTAGTGAGAAGTAGCTGCGGACACCAAGATGAGAGAGTGTTGTGCAAATACCATGGACAGAGAATTAGTCAAGAAATAAAAAAATAAATTCAAACAAACAAACACACCCCCAACACAATAACCCCACCTCAAAACCCCTATAATTATTTCTTGGGACATTCTGCGCAGAGTAACATTCAAGGGAGTTAGAATACTAACAGTATGACTGCTTGCTGTTCAGATAGCAACAAAGATTTGGACTCAATGGATTTTGCAGTCAATTTATTAATCTTTTTTTGTTGTTGCATGTTTATTTCTAGTTGAGCTAATGATTCAGGAACCTTGCATTGTCTGAATCCGTTGTAGAATATCTGGAAATTTTTCATGCTTACAATATCTATCCACTGTGGAGACTGGAAACATAAACTGACTTTTAATCTAAGTGAATTATAGAGTTATCAAAATGAACGACATTTCCACTCTGTTATCATGAATACATGGGTTTCCTTTCTGTCGAATGACTGTTCTTTATTTTTTTAAATACCATTTAGCAAATTATGTATAAGCTGTTCATCTTCTGCAAAATATTTAGAAGCCTTGATGACATCCACTGTACAGATGACTACTCCTTATCAGGTGCAAATTCAGGTCGACAGTTACTTCAGCACTAGGTGATACATTAGTTTCATCACAAAGCACTATAATATGTATACATATATATATATATATACACTATACATTATAATGTGTGCACGGTGTGGTTGATTACAGCTAAAGCCATTATTTTCCTAAAGACAAAACTAAATCCCCTAGATGAAAGACAGCATTTAAAATATGCATCAAGAAGATGCAGACCATGTATTTAAAATGTGTTATTCTCCTAATTCATTAAATTATAGTCTCTGTGGGGCATCCTCTAGTACTTGTTTATACAATGATAGCAGAGAAGTGACAGTGCAGCTCTGCAGCAATGTGTTTTCAAGGTAACTAAGAACCCTGGAAAACTGAAGTATAATTTTTGTATTTTACAACACAAACTATGTAACATAATTAGATAATTGAATTTGATACTAGAATGTATAGGTGAACTCATGCCCTTGCAGCTACTTGTTGGGTAGGCAAGTGTGTTTTGGAGAAATCAAAAAGCAAAAACCCATAATGTGTGCTTCCACCAGCACTGCTTTCTCATAAAGAAATCAAAAGTGCTTAGAATTATGAAGCTGAGGTTCTGATTTACATAGAACTTTGAAGCAGTCTCATTTACATCCAGAGAATTCAAATATGTACTGAGGGCTTTTCTTAATCAGTGTTACAGGCAGACTACATTTAATGGGGACAAGCCTTCCCTTCTTTGATCAGTTTGTCCTTACAGTTCTTAAAATTTGATAAAAGAACAAAATTAGTGCACACAGGTGTTTGAAACTTTCTGTGAGGCACACAGAACATAGTGGTAAACTACTGGAAATTAAACACCTAATGCTAGGGGAACGAATAGAAAGCACAGACTAAAATAGTTCATTGGCATTAAGAATCAAAACTTCCTAAGAAAAATCAAGATAGACCTATTTGATACATTATCAGATATCATTTGATATCAGATACAATATCAGACATGATATCATATGGAAATTTTATGTATGTGAAATTTTTTACATTTCAATTTTAAATGTTTTACATCACTTAAGGAAGATATAAAAAATAGATCAGTTCAGCAGTGCTAATATTTTCCTCCTCCCAAAAATCTTGCTTTGCCAAGATCGACAAATTTAAGTGGTTTAGTAAAACAAAAAGCAAAAAGATATTTGAGTTCCTTAGTCTATTGTTAAGGAGAAGCACTCAGTACGCACTCTTAGGTCTATGGATCAGGATGTTGATACAATTTTATCTCATGAAGGAGCCAGAGGTTTATATCAGTGGTATAGGCATACAGCCTAGTCAGGGAAAAGGAAGGAACATCTCTCCTAGCTGCTGTTCTTCAAGGAAATTCGTGAAAGTGCATTCCATTCCTTGACTCTATTTCTAATTTCTTTTCAGTGATTTCATGACAGCAACTCTCCTTATGCTTTTAAAAAGGGTACTAAGAATATTATACATATCAGGATGACACACATTCTGACAACTGGTTCACATATGTTCCAGGTAATGCCAACAAGAAGTGAAAATTGTACTCCTTTTTTCCCTTGGATTAAAAAAATGTGCCTAAATTACATGCACTTATTTAAGATCTAGCCTTCAATCCAATATTGAACTGGCTTTATTCTCACTTCAAACTTACCATCTCAAGTCATATATTAGTGGAAAAATTAAATGCATATTATGTGAGATTTTTCTTTTAGTTTGATGTATGTTTGATTAATGTATGTGTATTCAAACCAATATGTACACAGATATACAAACACACACACACACACACACACACACACACACACACACATGTGCTGGTGTTATGATATCTGTTTAATTTTTATTCACTTTTTGCTAATATTCAGAGGGATATTGCATGTTGTCCTCACTGGGAGGTATGTTGTCCTTCTTTCGCGCAAAGCTGAGGAATTTTCTGATTTTGATACCTTTTTTTATCATTACTACTTAACATATTATGATTGAAGTACATTACCATTTAGCAAAGCATAGGAAAAATTGGATGATTTTTATTAATTCATTTTGGAAGACTTTCTGGTCTGTATCTGGCATTAAGTGAGCTGTAACCTTTATGGAGATTTATTATGAAGAAAAAAATAAGACAGAAACCCACACTCCAAACCACTGACCTTCCATGTTGTATTTATATTTTGTTAAAGCAAATCAGTTCCAAGACAGACCAGAATATTAGGAAAACTAATTTCTCCCTCAGAAGATCTCAGTTGCTCATCTGTCTATATAACTTTCAATATATTTCAAAAAATAGTGGATGTATTATTGTGACACTTGATATTCAAAGACCAGGCTCATAATTTATATCATCCGTTGTAAAAATGGCACTAGGAAGACCAGGGGCAGATCCTCCACATCTGTTTATGATAGACAGATATCAACACATTTTTGTTAGATCTTCTTCCAGCACAGGCATTCATGTGGGGAAAATAATTTACGTTATATTATAAGCAGCAAGTCTGTGTGTCACTCTTGGTGTTTTCATGCTCATTTAAAAATATATGTATATATATACTTCAAGCTTCATAAAAAATTCATTTTCATTTTTACATGCTATTGAATGCTCAGTTTTGAAAGCAAATAGCTTGATAATGAAAATCAGAATAGTGTTCTTTTTGGGAATTTAATAAGCTATTGGAAAGATAATTCCCTATGTGATTATTTTTGCAGACTTTCCACAAAATAATACTCATCATACTAAAGCACTGACAGAATGGTTTAAAATGAAGAAAAATTAAATTAGTTTAAAGAATCTTCTAGAAGTTTAAATTTCGGTATAATCCCGGAGCAGGGGCTACAGCTTTTAATTTCCTAGTAATACCTGCTGCAAAAGCAGAAAAGTAAAATTAACTTTCCTTCTTTGCAAGGTAAAATGTAAAATCAGCATTATGTTTCATGAAGGAAATATGATTTCTCAGGCTTAATATTTAGCAGATTTGGCTGCATTAAATGAACTGTTACTATTCTGAAAAATTAGATATATAAAACACTATTGCAGAACTGCAATCTGTATGAGTTTTGCTTTGGTAAAGGCACTGAAACTGCCATTTTTATGAGGCATGTTTCTGGTTTTTTTCAATATAGGAGCCATGTCATTGCCAAAACTTGAGATGCATGTTTCAAACACATTGTAAGTTACATTGTAATCATTCTCATTTTACCTCAGAAGTCCTTTGTATATTAGTGCAATTTTGCAAAATGAGTGAGGATATTAAAGGATAATATGAATTCAAAGTTTAATTTGTTACAAAATATTCTGGACACATTCAAACATATACATAAACTACCCATCTTGTAGCTATAAAAACCATCTTTATTGTTACTGACTGACTAATTAAACACTGTTCTACACAGTCATGTCAATGGTCATCAAAATATTTCAGTAGATAAAGTTGCCAACTGTCACTTGTATTTTGAAGAGACAATGGTGAGTAAAAAAGAAAGTTGATGGGTGACTTCAACAGAGTGACAGAGTGTATCTTTCCACCAAACCAAAAAGGCTGCATTAATGGAAAAGTACAGTTTTGATAAAATCCATTAGCATCAAAGGCTCCAGAAGGAGAGTAAAGTACGTCCTTGTTGATAAAAAGACCTTTCATACCAGTCAGATTCAGTAAGTCTTCCTGGGTGGATTCACATTTATACTAAATGGTGTGTAGCTTTTTGGCTAAGCTTAAAGTGACATCAGACTCTTTAGCCCAGAATAAGAATGACCATAAGAGGAATAATAATTTAAAATCTCATGTCACCAGAATAATTTAACTGACATAATTCAAGTCTATATAACTTCCTTATATATTTGAAACTTTAAGCAATTTTCCATGTTTTCAGATTTCAAAAAATTCAATATGCTTGATTAAAAACCTTTGACAGCACTAAGACAGTAAAAAAAGCATTAAATAAATAATGAATAATATTCTATCTGTCATACATTTTGAATACAAAGATACCTGGTAGTTCAACTTAGGTCGTATTAGTAATATGTCAAATTGACAAGATGTGATCCACTGTTTTAATGATTTATAATGCTTTTGGTCTTCATCACATACTTATCTTCCGTGCCAGAAATCAAAATATCTTGTATTTTCCAAGTCTGATAAAGAATAGGTGAATTTTCAGTTTACAGGGAACACAGGACAATGAGCAAGAATCTGTCTAAACTATTGCCTTCTCCAGTATGGCTGAAACTATTGTTGACCATAGGGTCATAGTCACACTAAAGAAGTGCCATTTTAAATGAAAGGTGAATATGATTGATCAGGTTACTCCATAGCAATGCATTAGACTGATATGTCAGAAAATGGTAAACAGATCATGATAGCCTTGACCTGAACCTTCAATAAAAGAAAATGAAGAATAATTTTAGGTGTCACTTTAAATATAGCTCTAAAAGCTGTTGTGTTGACATCTGGGAGAAAATGCAAAGGAAGCAAGCAGATGGCCTGGAAAGTTAAGAAGGCAGTATCAGCTGATTCATGACAGCAGTGAGGTAGAGTTTTGGTAGCTTTTGCAATCTCCAGTTGCTGTTTTCATTCTCATTGTGTGGAAGTTCAAGTCTTTCTCACCATAGGCTGATATAACACAAGATTCTATACTGGCCACCGATTGTTCATATTTCACTTGTCATCAGGTCACTAGATAAATGAACAGGAATTATATGCATTACTGAGTGATTACAAGGTGTAGAAGACTGATGTATACGCTTGAATTTGCTGATACCTGAAGTTGGTGCTCAGAATGCCTTTTAGTCCAAGGTTTTGCTGATATAAAGACACGAGGTGTGGATTCAGTAGATACAAAGAGTATGGTCGTTAGCCTGGAGCCGAGGCTGAAAGAATCATTCAAATGACTTCCAAGCCCTCCCCTTTTGCAGAGATATCTACTGTGTGTCAAAGTAGCAGCATCTTCTTGAATGTGCATTCTCTCTGAAACTTTGTGGTATATTTCTTCCACACATTCTGCTGATTACTGACTGCTCTGTTTTTACTGCTATGTTTGGTTGTTTTATAGTTCTTCCAGGACAGCACAGGTGACCAATGCTGAAACAGATTGCAGAACCTGCCTTCAACCATAAAGATAACAGAGGAAGACTATGCTGCTTGGATGCAAAATTACATAACTACTGTCCTGAGTTTCCCACTTTCCATGGGAAGAAAATTATGCCTGGTACTGAAAAGTAGCATAAAAAAATTATAATTTAGAAATATAATTTGTTAAAAGTCAGAGGCTACTGTTCTAAATTCTTTGATGGACTAAATGGAGGAATATATGAGCATTTTTGTCTCAGTTTTTTTTCAATTTAACAGACTTTGTAGTTCCATTAAGGCTGTTCTGTTTTGTTGCATGTGACCTGAACCATCTCCTGCAAGCCCAAACATGAAGAAAATGAAGCCAGGCACTTGTCTCCTCAAATAAGTTAGCCAGAGATGAAGAAAAGGCCAGCAAGTATCCTACCCTGCTACTCTGAATATTTTTTTTTCCAGTTTATGACTATTGTTGCTTACCCAGTCAATTAATCAGATATTTTACTCTTATTTCTGCCTGTAAATTAAGTTTTTCCACTCACAGAAAATTCCAGTTTTACTCGAAACATTGTAGTTTCATTGATTTGGACTGAGATCCCCCATAAAAATAAATTTGTTTTCCCTTTTATTTAGTTTATATAAAATTAATAAGATTGTTGGTTCAGTTTTTTGCTTTTGTTTTGAAGATATTGTCTCTGAAATTGTATTTGAAATCTCTCTTTTGATTTAATATACATTTTACAGCATGCATAACTGCCTTGTTCTCCCTTCTCCTGCAAATATCTTTCCAGCAGATTTTGTTTCTGTTCGTTTTTTTTCAGTTGGTTTTTTTTTTTTTTTAATAAGCAGACTGATATTGTCACTGAAAGAAATGTATTATAAAATGACAGTAGTAATAGAGAAACAGAAGTACAGTTAAATTTATTCAAAAGTTTCAAGGCCAGAGAATCAAAGTGGAGAAATAAAATATAATTTTTTTGCACATTTTGGGCTATTAAACCACAAAGCTCTTTGGGTTTTTTTAATGATAAGTACAGGTTTATTAGCAGTGGTCTGTTTTTTTGCCATCAAGAAACAGGGAAGTTTTGTTATTTGACAAATTTGGTCTAATAGTTTCCAGACTAGCATACCATCTCCCTTAAATGAAGTCTTACACTAAATTTATATTGTTTACAGATACTTCTCTCAGTTTTCTGGTTAAAGTAAATATGAGTATAAAGTTAATGTTAACATGCATCAACAAATATACTCCCATTTTAATTGCAAAATAAACAATTCTTTTCTAGGAAAGGCTCCCTAGCTTTGTGAGGGATGAATTTGCCCAGATTCTTCCCATTTCCATGTTAAATGACATGCCTCAACACTGTAAATCCAGCTGTTCTGCAGATGCTTTGTTAGTTAACTAGCTTTGATTCTCTGTACATTGATCTTTTGTTGTAACTGTGATGGTGCTTCCTGGGTTCTGACACTCTTCACATGTTTGCTCCAGATCCTTTTCTCATCTCCTGCCATTTGAATAGAGGAATTCCATGGGTTTTCTTGGGGACTAGTTCTTCAGCTCCTCCAATGTGGTAACTTAAATATTCCAGTTTTGATTTACTAGATTTTATACTATGACATCATGGCATATTAGATGTCCGTAATGTGTATCTCCAGGGACGTGCTCAGTGTAGCCACACTAACAGGAAGCAGGTTCCATTTAAAAATATCTGCGTATTTTACTGATCTGTCCAGTTTTTCTTAACAGCATAATTATGGAAGCAGTGGTAAAACAGGGTGGACCGAGCATTGACAGGGTTACATTAGGAGTTAGGGTGTGTTGGTGTTATGAAATCTGAGCCATTGTTCATATCTGAGAACAGCTTTTGTATATAATCAACCCCTTGGGTAAACTAAATGCTCCCCACCCTCCTCTGTAGAACAACAAGTCTGAGCAATCTGAAGCTACGGTAAATATTCATTTGGACTGGCAAGGAAGGTCAAGTCCCAAAGTCCTTAACATATGAAAATTTCTAACTTAAGTGGGAATTTTGCCTGAATTAAAACAGGTGGACTACACCCTTCTTACTTCTTACACCCTTCTTTACCCATGTCCTTTATCAGTACTTTGTGTTTAACATATAGTAATAAAATAACTTGTTCTGCTTGAAATAGCAAGAGATTCTCCAAGCAATTAAACTTCCTCCAAGCAAAACAACTTATATAAAAGAAACACGAGTATGTAAACAAAAATGGGTGCCTTCCCACCTGTTAATATCTTTCTGTTTTCCCTTTTGTAAGCTGTTTTTTATTGTGTCACTAATAAATGACCTTTTTGTTTTGTCAAACCATAATATTAATGATACAGTAGGATTAAAAGTATTAAACTGCTATTAGGGCAAAAGTTCATTTTGTAAAGGCTCTCAGAGTTCATAAATTTAGGGAGAATTCTGAATTAAAAAAAAAATCTGAAAAACACCCCTTATTAAAACCCAAAGCAAAAAAATTTGATTGTAGAAGCAATTTACTAATATATATTACAGGGCAATCAAAATGTTTTTCTTCAGTTTCAGCCTTTTGTTTTGCTATTATAGTGAAATATAATGTAAAACTGAAAAAAAAATAAATCAAGGAAAACAAATTTTGATTCCAGAAAGGTTCAAATGAAAAGCTCTGTTTTGTACAATAAAAGAAAAAAAAAAAAAAAA
>VYXF01001754.1:239623-253004 GCA_013397295.1 Polioptila caerulea
AACAAAAACCCCCCATGAATGCTGTTCCTTATGTTAATGCCATACAGCTTTGTCAATTATAGGTAGACATGTGATTCTCCAGAATGAGCGTATCTGTTTCTAACAGCTGTTAGTAGAAATCCTTCTCCAAATATTTCTCTGAATAGAAAATTTTTGTAAATGAGCTGGATTCAGAAAACCATGTGTGGGACTGTGATACATAGTAGTCATTTATATTTAAGAAAACCTTCTGTAATTGTAATTGAAAGAGCAATTAAATTCTGCTTAAAATTCACATATAATAAGTTCGTGGCAACATTCTTATCAATGGATCACTTTTCCAGTGAAAAAAGCACTACAAAGTGTTAACATCACAGCTTTAATATCTTCATGCATGTTAATATTATAATTCCCATATTAGAAAATTGACCTCAAAAAAACCCATGTCCTTTATCATCTCCTCTTTGTATTCTGTCAGCACCAGTTTCAGTACAATTTACTTAAATTTGCAGGGCTTCAATTGGGGTGAACTTACATGCATCATTTTGAAATTATAATAAACAGCAGGCATTTTAATTTGTATCTTCTAAAGAAAAATATTTTTAAAAGGAGGAAACTCAAATTATAACCCAGTATGTTGCCAATCTCTGTCAGTCTAATTTATTCCAGTGCAAAGCAGCAGAATTATATGAGGATATTTCCATCTGTAAAGAGCTTTTCATAGTAGCACTTACAGGGCTACATCTTCAATTACTGGTGAGATTCTCGACTCTCAGAATCTGAAACAATGAAGTAGCTCAGGAGATGGCCTTTCCCTGGGGCTGAAAACATTCAGCTTGCCCCATAAACAAACTGACAACCCTTCCTCTGACAAGGGAGAGGAGTTACATTTCAATCATTGCATGGTGATTGCAGACTAGCTCAGGACAAAAAGAAATATCGACTATTTGACTATTTGGCATGACTTTGAAATGCTACTCCTTTGGTTTAATAGTGTATCAAGGTATATGTGAGGAGATCAAAATGTCTTTTGAACTCATTAGCCCTAAAGGGCATATTTTGAAGGATGTGTGAGAGTGACATTTCAAAGGCAGGACTGATCTCATTGGTCTTTCCTAAAACAACCATGTATGTACAACCATGCAAGAAGTCTATATACTTATCTCTTTAACTGTATTTTTGTTGGCTCTTACTTTTTTTTTCTATGAGAATTAATTATATTCATAGATCTACAAGAGCTACTTTCCTTTATAATTATGGACAATAATAAAAATTCTCTGTCTAAACAAGAGGAAGACTTTTGGCAGGTTGCCAGTCAAACTCCCAGTACTACAATTTTTCCATATTTTTTCTGTAATTTATTCAATCACCATAGTTACATGCATTAAATTTTTCACACCTGTAAATGACAAAAAGCCAGCTTTCTAATTTTTTGGCATCTATATCTTTAGGAAAAGCCTAGGCCAAAATCTGCCGTTGACCCCAACTTTACGTTGTTTAAGTCAAGAGACCAGATTTTAATGTGTCTAGTTATATCCTGCTTTTTGAAGTTTCTTGATTACAGAAAACACAAGTTGAAGAAAACAAATGTTTGTTAACATGCACATGTTTATAAGCAAATAATTTTATTTTATAGTGTGTCAACTATTTTATAGTATCTTAAGGAATATAACTTTTAAATACTGCTAAATATTTTGAAATTCTTTGCAGAAGTCTTAAATGACTAGCTAGCCAAGATGTTTATAATCTCACTTCAGATAATAAGGGCAGTAATATATAAATGATGATCTCTCACAATGTAAAACTTCCCTGCAGCTAATGAGGCACAGACTGAAGTCTAACCATCCTTTAGTAACTCACACATGAAGATCAAGCTCACCACACAGACTTCATGGAAGAACATTTCAAGACTATTATATAAGTTAAACATTTATTGAATTATTGCATATTTTCTTCCTTCCAGAACTGTGTTTTGTCCAACAGTTATTTTCTGCCCACTGCCCCTATTTTTTCCATACATTTTTATAAAAGAATTGGAACATATCAACAAGAATAGAGAAATTAAATAAACAATTTAAGTTTGAAAAAAAACCCCAAACCAACCCACTAACCAAACAAACAAAAAGCCCCAAATTGAGCCAAAACCAAACATATTAAAAATCTTTTCAATCACTTCAGAATTGTTTTTCTAAATTAGAAATGATCTGGCTTTTTTAAAGGAATGTTATTCCCAGATTTCCCAATGTTCAGAACTCTCCTATACCACTATTTTAGATTAGACTCCTCTAGACAATATGAAGCACTAAAAAAGATCTTGCTAGAAATGCTGTTTGATTCTAAGGCATCTGTTTTACTAAGTGTATAACAGGATGAAGCAAAAATGGAAAAAAATATTTGATTCTCATCAGACTAGATTTCAGAAAGCTAGGTCTGTTATATTTACTTTGTCTTACCACTTGGATGATGTCCTTCAAGCTGCCTAGAGAGTATTTTTAACTGTCTGTAAAAGACATAACGTGGGGAAAGACAGAAAGGAGAACTTCCAGGGTCTCAATTAAACCTGCCAACTGTAACCAAGTTTTTTTCCCGAAGTGAAAAGATTTTCTTACAGTAAACTTAAAGATTCTCTCATAAGATAGAGGACTTGTGGAATCTGGTAAGGGGAGCACAGCAATGAGTAAAGCTACTCTTTCTGAGAGCACTTTCCAGCTAATAATTTGCAGTCTTAGATTATTCAGGAGGATTCCTCAGAGCATCTCACTGAAAAAATAGCTTTTTAAAAGGGTAAAAGAAGTATAACAGTATGCAGATTCATAGTGAGCAATTCATTAACTTAAATGCACCACCAAAATCACACTTATGACTAAATCAAGTTAAAATAAAATTGCCTAGAATCTGGGGGTGATTTGAAACTCTACGTAATGCTATGGTTTTGATATTGATTGAAAACTTTAGGTTTAGATATAGAAAACTATAGATTGATAACCTAGTGCTCTAGCTCTTGATGTTGGTAATTCTCATTGTACTTTTCATGTCACAACAGAGCAGTTCAGAGGTGTGACTTATAAACTTTGTGCTGTGTGGGGAAGGTCATATTGGAGCTTACATTAGAAATAACTTAGAAAAAACTCATGGGGAAGAAACATACCCTTATTCATTTCTACTAGTGTACAATGTACTCTGAGTTAGTTTCTATTGTCATTAGATGATAACAGGTTACCTACTTTGGCAAGACAAGGAAAGATCACAGTCATTCCCTGGAGGAACAAAATATATAACTATATAGCAAGCATATAGTTGATTCCTTTTGGACTACACTTCCTTCCATTTTAGTCTTCTTTGGTAGCTGTTGATTCTCTGAGTTATTTCAGACCAGCATACCTTTGCAAAATAATTATCAGTAGAGAAATTTTCCTTGTGGCAAAAATAATAAACATATTCACAGTAGATATGTGTCTTCCTTCTTGTTTGATTTTATCTTCCAAGACAAAATTTACTGTTGGGAAATAAAGTGCCCAACATTTTAGGACAAGGTAGTCTATTTCCAAGAAACAAAAATAATACAAATATCATGCGATTCTCTAATCCCATCTCTCTCCCTTTTTTTCTTTCCTTTTTTATTAACAATCTGATGATTGTCTTTTCTTTCTCATTTTCTTTTGGTTTCAGTTGAGCAGAGTCAGCTTGTCTATCTTGACAAAAATCCCAGAAGAAATGGGGTAATTGCTTCACTTAACAATGGATGCCCAGCTGAAGAGGTGTAGATCAGTGGCATTACAGAAGGGGACTGGTAAAAACAAAATTAAAAGACTTTGAAAGGGTATCCTGGAAAAAATAGCAAAACCACCTTGCTTTCAATACTATGCATTTGAAAACAAGAATACTGATCTGAAAAATCAGAGCAAGTCTTTGGCATTTTGAGAAAATCAGTATAATTTCCCTGTGCTTTTGCACTTTAAGGGTGAAAACACTCCATATTTTGTAGTAGGGTCATTCTATTGGCATCAGGTTGTTTTGATTACAACAAATAAACTATTTTTCTGTGCAAAACTCAACATATGCTAGATCTTTGTGTGTTTATTCTCTATTCCTTGTAGAAAAAAATAATTGGTATGGGTAAATGTAACATTAACATTATTTAAGAAAAAATATTCAGTCTTTTTATAGTATATTTTATTCTTGAGCATGTCTTCAAAGAGAAAAGATTGTTCCCCTCCCATGTTTTTACATTTCTTCCTCCACATGGAAAAGAAAAGAATCTAAAAATTCTAGTTGCATGGTTGAATTTTTTCTTGTTTTGTTTTGGTGGATTTACAAAATTTTCTGATTGGATGACAGTAAAATTCACTTTATATTTAGAAGGTTCTAGATTTTATAAGCTAGTGAGTTTTATAGGCATTATGTCAAAAGTTTCCTTTCTCAGCATTTAAAGATCCATCCCAATGGAAATCCCTCCTATCCAATTAGCTTCCCTGACTGCACTGATGCAGTTTATTATCTGTTTATTTTATATAATTTTTTCTGTCGAGCAAATTTTGCCCTTGGATGCACGAATGTGGCTTCCATTAATGTAATGAGAATTGCATGTGTGCATCCAAGGGTCAAATATTCCCTTAAAAGTGAGACTTATCTTCAAATTAGCTACTCTAAGAGCCCTGGCTAGGACTTCAACGACATGAATCAATTCTATTAAGAAAAGATGAACTGTACTGGAATTCTTTTTAAACCCTACTTTTTAAAATGTGCAGAGATATGATTTAGATAACAGCAGAAGTTTAACTTTAAGAACATTTTCTATGGTGTAAATGTGGATCATTTCCAATGATTCTTTCTGACACTTTGGCTCTAATGACCTTTAGGTTGACTGTCCTAGAAAAAAATTATCTTGTGTGTTTGCAAAATCCTTTTGAAATTAATGAGAATCCATGTGCATAAAATTCTCTGTGCATGATTATATCCTGAATAACCAAGGAATTTGGATGGATGTCAAGGACAGTAAAGAAAAGGAGATTTAAAATTCTTCTCTAGACATTTCAGTTTCCTTTCTATTTCTTGAAGGAGACATATAATTCTTAATTTGTGAGCTAAAGCATGTGACTACTTAGTGGGTTTGGGTGGATATGAGACTACATTTAAAAAATGTTACATATATTTATAAAAGTCTTTTCTGCCTATTGAACTGGTTAACAACACTGAATTATAGTTCTTTTAGTTAAAAGAGTAATGATTACTTTAGGAATGGAGCTTATTTTGCAAATTATGTACAGCAAGATCTGCTATTATCAATAATGATCAGAACAGTTAATTCTGAGTTTACTGCGGTAAAATAAAAATTACCTCCAAATTGTCAAAGTAACCAGATGGTTCACATTTAGAAGTACTTTCATAAGCGTTACTGTGTCTTTTAAATGAAGACTTTCTTAAAATCCTTTTCTCCTATGCAGACAGCTTAAGTTATTTTTTATTCTTTCCTGGAATAGCAATGCATCATTATGTAGAAGCATACAGAAATTACAAGGAGTTGAGAGGTGGGTAACTTTTTATAGGTATCTTACTCAGAAAATTAAATAGTCATCTTCTGTTTCTGCCCCTCAGTACATAATTTACTTCTAGCTTGTTCAAAACAACTTTTACACTCATGTTTATTTTTTACTTCATAAAAGTGTGACTGACAGCTAAATTATAAAGAGTGTCTATTATTCCCCATTATTCCCCATTTCAGCATAAGTTTACTTCATTTCCCAGTGTTTCAGAGTGTTAAATATTTGGCCCATAGGAAACTCCAGATATGGTGGTTATGGTCAGAATACAAGTTTACTTACTGCTGAGTGCTCAACAGAGTCAGACAGATCCAGTCTTCATCCCACCTAGGATCCTGAGCTTCATCTGAAGACATGCAAATAGGAACACTGGATAAATTAATGACAAAAGCATAGTTTAACTAAGAAGGAAAATTAAAAGATTACTCTTCTAATAAATTTGTCCATTATTAGATCCTCATCATTCTATTAAAGTATGAACTATTAATTAAATGCCTGGACATGTGAACAAAGTAAACAAGTAAAAAGTAAAATGAAGATCTTTTGTTTCATCTTAAATATCATATATATATAGTGGAGGCTTTATTCCTTTATTGAACATATGCTAGTTTCTGCAAAAAACACAGAAACTAATTGAAATCCTTATCCTTGTAGCCCAATATTTAGTCACATAATTTCAGTGGATATAAACACATTTACATAGTTACTGAAGCATATAGTTAATATTCTTGAGCTCATAATCTTTTAGTAGAAAGGTTCAACTCCAACAGCCTTCAGACTAACAGAATACAGATTACTAGGGTTAATGATTATGCAGTTGAAATGCAATTTTCACAAAAATAACAATTTTTTAGGAGGATAAGAAAGCTTCTATATTGGTTTTTCTTAGGTTTTTTCCCCTTCTATCTTTAGTTCTAAATTGGGTGAACCTTAAGTAAAAACATTTTTGAGAATTCTATGGCCTCAAAAACAATGGTTTAAAAACTAATCCTATTTCCCCCTTTCATAGACAAAACTCTTTTTTTTCTCCTGAAGAATAGACTCCTTGGTTAGCCTATATATTTTGTGACACAAAGTCCTTTTTTTCTGACAGAATGGCCTCTTTCTGAAGGAATAACATGGCTGTGAAGTTTAGGAGGGAAATACAATCCAGTAAGGACAGTTATTATAAGTTTGAGTTTTATACATGATGAAGAAAGCATTTAGTAACAAGAATTGCAATTCCCATGAAGAAATGTACCCTAGCAAAGAGACTGAGTTGGATGGGGGTGACTTAAAAGCTAGTCCAGTTGTAGTATAATAATCTTTCTATATTTTTTATATTCTGTTATTGGAATAATTTCCATTGGAAAGTAAAAACAATGAAAATATATTGCTGCAGTATGAACTTTCATTCAATTTCAGGACTATTTCAGTACACGCTGATGCACTCAATGTCCCACAAACTTGCAAATTCACACTTTCTGGTTATCTCTGACAGTTGAGAAGACAACCAAAAATAATCTGCTCTTTTACAAACTTGTTATAGAGCTATTTGAAGGAAGATTATATATGTCAGATGGTGGGGTGTCAGTGAATCAGAAATAATGACAGCTAAATGTCGATGTCTGCACAGATGTATCTGTGACTGAGTCAGGTTCTTAAGCTCTCACTGTTCACTGATCTAAAAGATGTTTGATGTCATTTCATTTCAGATGCTCACAGGGTCAATTAATTCTCCACATGGAATTATATGTGGCAGAGGATCCACATGAAACCAGAGTAGGTTGGAGCAGCAGAAGAAAATGTGGCATTTTAGGGCATCTCAAGAGGCCCTAGAGCCTGAATGGTGCAATCAGAATTGCACTATTCATAATAGAGTGACTCTTACACCTACCAACTTCCGCAGGGTAGATTCAAGGGCAGTATGTCCAATAGAGGATAGCAACAGATGTACTCTCTAAAACCTGTAATACTAAACTAGAGAAGTACAGGGGCATAGGGGAGCAATGGACTTCAAACAAAAGGCAGCCAGACTTCTATGCTACGGAATGTGTCACACTTCCCTATTAGCCTGCATTAGTACTCTCACCAAGGCCAGAGCTCTGGTATAAGTGGATCATTGGTGTAAGCCTGCAGGAAGTTTCTTTTATCAGTGGAGTCATTCTGCAGGGTCTGCAAATTTCACTGACTAAATCTTTCTTGAATATATGAGAAAGATGCTTAATTCACATATAGCTCATGTTCACATGAGAACAAATAGTTCTGAAAGTGAATGCCACAGTACATGGCAATCAGTGGCTTGGAAGAATAGAGATAGAATTCCTAAATGGGATTTCTCCATTTGCAGAAAATTTTAGAGATTTCTTTAGAGACATTTCTTGGACAGTGTGTAGTAGCATCATTCCTATGGGACAGACTCTAACTTAAAAGTAGTCCATGAGGTGTTTCAGCAGAGGCAGACATGCCCTTTGAGGTTAGTGTGTGTTAGAATGGATTTACTTTTTTTCCCTCCATCTCTCTCTTTATAGTAACCGAATAATCCCATGCTGTCTTCTATTCACAAATGTTATTGCCTAATCATGTTAAGGGTTTTTAATACTCCTATAATATTACAAGCAGAAATTGCTTTTGCCCTTTCAAAGGTGTATTTTAGGAAATGAAACCTGAGGTATCTTTTTTCTACAACTATGTGGTTCCAGCCCTTAATTCCCAGTGATAATGCTTACAGAAAATTTCCTGGCACGTTTGTGATTCATTTGTCTCAGAACTCATTTTTATTTCATTTTGACCTGTAGTTTTTATTCCATGAAGTCATGTAGTCAAAGATATTCATTCTGCTTTCTTTTCTGAATTCTCTCTGGTACTTAAATAATTTTTAGCCTCATTATGATGTAATTCACATGTATATTTTATTGGACAGGGACTTAAAAGTTAGATTTCTAACTATGTGAATAAAAAATTGTAATTTTCTCTTTAAGGAAAAATCAGATTTCATTTACTTAAAAAAAAATTCTGCATAGGAAGTCTGGTATTATATAGTCAATATACAGGATACTTAAGCATTTGAAAAACAAAAAAGAAAATTGAACAGAAAGTCTACTTAAAAAGTTCCAAAATAGTTCAGGTCGGGGTCTGAATGGGTATAAATCATTGCTCTGGAGTTTGAGATTTCTATATAACAGGAAACTGCAAAAAAATTAGACTTCTATGCTACAGAATCTATCATATGATATCATCATGATTGCTAAATATCTAATACAGCAAATATCTCCAGGCCAAATTCAGCAAATCTCCATCAGATTTCTGCATTGTGGAAGATCATGTTAAATTCAGAGTGTTGATGGGCTTTGGAGATGGAGTGAGTTTGTTCAACCCTATGTCAGTTTCCCCAATGTGAGAGTCTGAGTTTCATTTAATCTGTCTAGTAGCTATAACAAATCAGAATAAATGGACAAGCACAGAATCCATCTATCATCTTTTCTCTGTGCTTTAATTATTTAAAGTCTGATTATATTAAAAAAAAAAAAAAATGAAATTTTCTATAAATGTGTTGGAAACCATAGGCTTGATAACATTATCAAGAATTCTGTTATTTTCACTCAGGTTTTTTGACCTAAATTAACTGATTTTTCCTTTTTAATCTACTTTACGTAATTCCTTAAGTAGATTGCATTAATGACATATATGATCAATACCTTAATAACTGAGAGAGAGGGCAAAAGTGAAGGAGTAGGTGAATTATTATTCAATTTTTCTAAGATTTAAAATAGAGCTTATGGGTGCTCCCATGAATAATTTCTTCCAAATGCAGAAAACTAAGAAGTGGGATCTATCATTTTCATGTAATTGCAGGAAAAAAAAGTATTTTGACTTAGCTCAGACTTTAAACGTTACCAGATATGTCCATTGGCAGAAAAGAAATATGATCCCTGAACATTTTTTTTTCTCTTCCTCTTTCTCTGAAAGACTATATTTATTTCATGTTTGTATCTTCTTCTCTAGAGCAAACATGTAGAATTCAGTTGGGAGATTATTACTAGAGGGCCACTTTCTTTTCATTAGCACAAGAATATTATCGTTAAATAGTTTTTACCTTTAAGGAAAAAGAGCTAGATGTGGATTGAAGGTCAGGCAGAATTAAAGGTCACATCTAGACAAGTCCTGAATCTGTAAAAGTTCACAGAATTTTCATTTTTTGCAGTTAAAAATTACTTTCTAAACAACTTGTAAGCAACTTTCTAAAGAACTTCTAAACAACTTCCTAAAAAAGAAGACTGAAAGCTTCATTTTCATTCCCAGTTTATTCTTCTAACCACAACATTGATTCTGGCCTTCAGAACTGACATGGTTTGCTGCTGTCTTCTCAGACCTGTATTTTTCCTTGCTTACTGCACACCCAGATTTATCTAATCTGAGATATTGGATAATTGATACCACCTATGCTCTAAGGAGCTTTCCAAAGTAGATTTAGAAAGTCTCTATGAATCCAACCCTTACAAATAACAATGGATATCTTAAAGATATTCTATGGAACAATTGAAAAATATTTTTCTCTCCTAAATTTTTCAGCTTTAGAAACCCAGAATAACACTCAAAATCTGTAAGTCTAGAAAAGACATGGAGTTGATATGTTTGCCAAAATTTTTGCCTTATTTTATATGACTTACATTGACACTCAGAATTGCTCATTAAATATCCATTTCACTGTTACAATTCCTTCTGTAAAGAGCTATTAAAAAAAAAAAAGTACAGTCTAATTTTTATCTATGACTTACTGAAAAAAAGATATAATCCTTCAAAAAAAAATCAGGAAAGATATAAAATTTCATACTGATTTATTTTTCACTCATTTAAGTAGTATTCAGTATTTATCTTTTTTTTGTGAAGGAGTTTTTAGATTGCTGCTCCCTGTCATTATTTATTGGCAGCCGAGGTAAGGAATTCTTATGTATCTGTCTATATTCTTGTAAGGTCACCATTCACTCCAGTGTCACAATGAAAAATAAGCACAGAAACCATCTTGTGGTTCTTCTGATTTATATTGATGTATTTCTATTCCTACTACAGCAAGTTTCTATTGCAGATATCCACTGAGAAAATGTCACACTTACTCTGGTATCCTTCAGTACCTGGAATCTGTACACAGCAATCTGGGTCCAGTTATCCCGAAAAAGAAGATCACCAGCCTAAGTTCTTAATCAAGACTCAGAGGAGAGTCACATGTATTGAACTTTTTTGATACATTTAGATAAAAAATGGGAGTTCATGTGTGTCACATAAGGAGATGGACTTCTCAGTGGAACATAGTCCCATGGATATGTCAGTTAAAATTTCTCTACCTAGTAAGTGCAGAACAAGACTTTGGAATTTGCCACCATCACTTAAACCTGAGTTCAATAGCCTTAATCAATAATCAATAACATTTTGCAACTGTCTTTTGATTTGCAGAGAGATTAAGTTCTTGTCTGTTTCTTATCACTGACATGACTCACATATCTAAGATACTAGATAACTCCTCAGCTGTATGGAGTTACCTAAGAGCATCTGTATGGGGAAAATTTGGTTTTCTCTCTCCTGTTTCTTGGGTCAGCCTGGGATTTTTGTCTGGAGCAGCAGAGCAGCTTCAGAACTGCTCTAAGCTACCCCTGGCTGTAACCAGCTGCCAAGGAGAGTGTAAAAGTAATGAACTAAATCTCTCTTCTCTAGCTCATGAGTTTTTCATCAATTAGCAAAAAAAAGTCCTATACTACTAAACCTACTCACCACTCAAGTCTCATTATATGGAAAGAAGTCAAACAGAGGGCAGTTTTTCTACAAGTAATGTGAAAAAACTTTACTGATGATTTGTGGTATTTTTCTGGCATGATATATGAACAGAATGCTTCAACCCCACTCCTCCTGAGGTTTGGCACGCTGATGGAAGTTTGTGTCATGATAAAAGCTCCACTTGGAATAGCTATATTCTAGCAAATGAGTTTTTTTTGGATGAGCTTATGAATACTTGAATAAATATTCATATATCAAGTGTGATTTGAATTTCTCAGATGAAATTTAAAAAAAAAGGATTTGAATTCCTGATAGATATCCACAGAAATAGAATATTAATATCAATAAAATTAGATGTACATTTTTTTCCACAACTAAAGACACAAATATAAAAATCATTTGAAGATTATTAAAATTACAAAAAAAATCTATATGGATACAACTGAAAATATATGTTTTACCAAGTAACTTACTGTGTAAAGTAACCTCAAGGAGAGAATTCATAAAAATTTGTAAAGTGTAAAGGGGCTATGAAAACAAATGGCTATATTTGCATAATGTGCAGGCACTACGGCACATCCTTGTTGCTGGGAATCATTGATAAAGAAGGACAATGAATGCTTTTTCCTCTAAAGTTCTCACAAGCTTCTAACCTAGTTGAAATGTGGCAAATTTAACAAGAATTAAGGTGAAAATATTTTAAGAAAATACTCTATGGTCAGGTTGACAATTCTCAAACTGAAAGGAGACAAGCTTGACATCCATTTAAAAACATTTCAATAGAAGTAATACCTTTTTCATAAAGTACATACATATTATAGAGATACAAATGAACACAAAGCAGTGATTTAAAGTTCTGAAACTAGTCATCTCATAATCACTAAATTCACTAGTCTCAAAATGTCACTAAATTCTACTATAATCTGTTATGACTATGATTAAAACTGCCAACTTAAGGAAAACTATTCTCCTATTCTGAAGGAATTGTTTTAGTGCAGTGCAATTTGGAGTTAGAAAAAACACACTCGTTTTATGGTTCGAAGCTAGTGAGTTGTTTCAGTTGAAATAAGGACAATTCTGTCATTTTTATTCCATTCATCAAATGAAACAAAGCTTAGGCTTGCATTAATTACGGGTGACTCATATGCCACTTTTGTCCTTCTTCCAGATTGCCTGTATCAAAATAAAACCCTGAAAAGTCGTTATTTTCATCGAAGAGACAGAAAACATCCCCAGGGTATTCTGATTCCAAGGCAATCCAATTCCAGTCTGAATCTATGACATTATGTTTGTGGCCTCTCATTTTAAAGAAAGAAAAACAATGCCAAAATTAAACTTTGAGCTTCCTATTAATTAATAATCTGCCATTATATTTTAATTACTGTTATAAGTTCTTTTGACTGTTAGGTCTTGATTAGATCCCATCTGGTGCCTCACTGCCCCTTCTGAAACAATCTGACTCAGGGAAACCATCCTTTACCAATTTTACACCTGAAATATGCAATGGTCCTACCATCCCCTTTAAAGAAATGAATATCTCACAACACTTAAAGAAGTTTTCTATTTTGTTCCAGGAACAAAAGCTATTTCTTGAAGGCCTGGTTTTCCCTCATTTTTGTTACACCACCAGTCCTTGTCAAGTATAGAGCTCCAAAAAGAGAATAAATCTTGAAAAGTCTATGAGAATAACTTTCAGAATTTTCAGGCATTAGTAAATCTGCAATTATATGTCCGCTGTGTGCTCTTTAACAGTCATTCCTCATTCAGGCACACATGAAGGTGCTTCTGAATGTCTCCCCTCATTGCAGAAAGAGGAGGCTTCATTTTCCAAAATACTCTGGATTCGGAAAGTCTTCTGAGTATAATGAGAATATTGAGGAAAATGTAGGCTGCTGAACACTCTAAGTCCTTAAAAATCTATTTTAAATCAGATTTTTCACTTCTAGTGAAAACAATTAAAAATGAAACTGTGAAAAAAACTACTAAAATTTTAATTTCTTCTGTGAACAAGCATTATTTCTTCTTAGAGGTATAATTATTTATATGTATTATTTAGTCAAAGTCTCAAGCATGCCTGAAGCGCTTCAGGTAAATTGTCATTTACAAAAAAAAAA